>CALSBV010012184.1:6098955-6194420 GCA_943590825.1 Bovichtus diacanthus | reverse complement strand
TGTGTGTGTGTGTGTGTGTGAGTTGGTTGGAGGAGGTGGTGCTGGAGAGAGGAGCAAAGGTGAAGAATAAAGCGTGTGAGAGAGAAAGACGGGAGATGGGGGGGGGGGGGGGGGGGGGGGGGGGGGGGGGGGGGGGGCAGGTGACTTTGGAACAATCACTCAACAGCACGTGTGTGTTTGCTGTGCTCAAATGTAGCCAGCGAGTGACAATTAATACACTCTCATGTCAGCGTGCGAGCGTTCATGTGGCCGAGCAGCAACTAGCAGTTGCTATGGGCGAGCTCCGCGGGACTTTCCCATATCTTCATCTCCCTGAATCCTCCTTGGTTTTAGGCCTACGGCACATCGGCCACATTTCACTGCAATCGAGATTTCACAGGTGATGTAAAGTAGCTGCCATAATGTCACACCCATGTTGGAATCACTGCAAATATGAGGTGCCAATTGGGATATAACATTTTTATTTATTTTTTTTTTAAATCATGCTGTAGCTCTAGTGGTAGAGCATGTTGGATTTTGTCATGGTGTGACTTTTCTACTTAATTGAAATGTGTCCACACTGGCAGAAAAGGGAAAATCATCACACGATGCAAATGAATTTAAAATAAATAAAAATCTAGTCGTAAATCTCTGCTGAAATTCATGTTTTTTTTTTTTTTTTTTTTTTTTATATGTCTGAATAAAAAAAAAGAAGAAGTGTTGGGAAATGCTTGTTTTGCTCGCATCATGCACAAAGATGCATATAAAGCAACACAGTTGGGGGAAGCAGCGCTCAAAGAAGTGTATGCATCGGAAACGGCGGAGAAAAAGAAAAACGCCCGGAACTACACCTGGATACACGACTCCAAAAAAAAAACTCCATAGGGCACCCATCGTACAGGTGGTGTCGCTCATACAGGACGTTTGGCGACGGCTACGACGTCGAGGAAAGTGTCATTTTCAGAGTATACCAACTTCAGTTCTCAGTAGACACTAAAGGTGCAACATTACGTTACAACCTAGCGGGACGCCGTTTCAATCAGCTGAGGAAACTGTTCAACGCCTCCAGCGCCACCTATTTCTCAAGTACGCACAAATGGCTTTCACCTTGCCACTTTCTGGTGTGATTGAGCACTCAAACCACTTGGTCCACTGGATGCCCGACATTCAGGACTTGCATGCACTAGCTTCCAATTATATGGGTGCAAGGACTCATAGAATTCACTCACGATGGTCACATTCAGAGGTATATTTAGTTCGGTTTTTGCAGGGGATGATTGTTTTACATCTTGTATGCTTTACATGATCTACACAATTTGTGTTTCACTGAATAAGGAGCGAAAAGAAAGAATATATTGTCACAGTGCCATACTCCAAATGTGCTCACGATGTCTGCTTGCACACTGATTTAGCACCTTTTCTTTTCTTTTTTTTTTTTTTTTGCTTTTTTGAAATTTTCAGCATCATCCCTCAAGCACTTTAAGTTCCCCTAAAAATAATCCACAGCTTTTTTTTTTTTTTTTTTTTTAGGTGTTTGATTAACAGCACAGCACTCTATGAAATCTAAAGGACACTTCAAACGCTATGCCAGTCAAAGTCAAAATCACATTCGAAGCACGGGGGCGCGGTGGGGGCAATCATTAAAAAAATATTTTTACACTGAGGGTATAATAATGGATGTGTCTGGCAAGCTTTTTAAAAGATAGTTGCACTTGAATGTCTGCTTGGGAATTGTCGGCAGCTGATAAATGTGCCGTTTCAAATGATGAATTAGTATATATTTCATTAAGTTTGGTCTGGAGTAAAAAAAAAAATAAAAAAAAACTTAAAGTGTAAATCCATCCAGGAATAGTATTTCATACTCAACCATTACAGGCCATCACACAGGGGCACAATGACAGTCGGCACGGTGACTTTACTGGGTTGCGTGCACATTTTCTGATACTCAGCTGGAAAGCGACAAAACCTCATTTGAACTCGACTTGGCCGTGACATCATCACAGCTCAGGGGCAGAAGTTGAATTTAACGGCCAGCGCGTAAAAACAGATGATGCTCTTTTCATCAGCGTTGTGTGAAATGTTGAGGGATATCAAGAACATCAGAGTGTGAAACGAGTCTCCTCCTTGCTTAAGTTCCAATAAAACTGCATTGTAAAAAGGGTTAGCCTCATCTCCGCCGTTGCTTAAAAAAAGGGATTTATCTTGACAAGATGTATTTTTAGAAACAGCTATACCTGTCATCTCCAGCGCTGTTGTACAAGAAGCGAGTAAAAATGCAAAGTTTGACGTGTGCGATGTCCGTGAGAGGCATGGGAGCAGCTTTGAATGTTTCCCTCTCTGTCAGCACTAAAGCTCTGCGTCGCTGTCAGGGCTTTGTAAGCACTTCTGTCTAAATTATTAACATTTGTGGATTGGTTTCCAGCTGGAAAACAAAAAAACAAAAAAACCTGTAAAAAGGGAAAGAAAATGAAGCCGTTGTGTGATATCAGACGGTGACTGTTTCGCGTTTTTGCCAGTGGCTGCATCGCTTTAACACCATCACGAGGACATTGATCTCCCCAGCTGGAAAAAAAAGTCCATTATTGTTAATATTAATATTATTAAGTATTCCTAAAACTGTCATGAATCAAGCAGATGGTACTCCCACTCCTTACAAAAAGCTCAAAACTTTAGGGTCTCTGTTTTGCTTTTAAACGTCTCATGACTGAGCACATACATTTTTAATTTTTTTGGCTTTGTCCTTTCCAACAAAACAAACAAAACAAACAAAAAGTGTTTTTTTTTTTTCGTTTTTTTTTCTTTTTTGTTTTCTTTCTGTTTCCCTTTAGAGAAGCTTGTGATGAATAAAAAGTTGTGACTTTGAAGTCGTTTGCAGCCGTGAAAAGTGTTTCCACTGGTGGTTGACGGTTGATATTATTGCACTGTGGTAACGGGGGAAGTTACACTCGCATACATTTCCACTTTGGTGTCGGGGAATCCACTTGTCTTTACAAATTGCAGAGGAGTAGGACGTACGTAGATGAACCCTATGCACATGTCCTCCTACCCCCAGTGGATATCCGTCTTTCCATTTGGTGCCACTTATCAGGGTTGAGAGTTGCCGTGATAGCAGGCTAAGCAAATTAGTCCTGAAGCCCTTCTTACTAAGTCCTTCCACACACTCCGATCCCAGGGGATTCTGTGGTGCCACAAGGCCTGATGGGATATATATATAATCCCTCCAGTGGGTTCTGGGGTCTGCCCTGGGCCTCCTCCCAGTTGGACTTGTCCAGAAGTCCCTACACATGAAGGCAACTGGAAGGCGTCCAAATCAAAGATGAATGTACAAAACTGTCAAAACGTGCAGGAGCAGCAGTAATGCGCAGAGGAAGTGCAAGGTCACCCCGTCACTCCAATCAGATGGAACGGTACCGGGTGAGAAACAAAGTTGAGAGCAACCTATCCCTACCAGACACCCCGTCAAGGAATGCCATTGATTGTGTTGAGGGAAAAATCTATTCACGCAAGAATCGAGATTCTCATCTTCTAAGACTCTGAATCGATTCACAACCTCCAAAAGTCGCTTATTAAAAATGTTACTGCTACTGATGGACAGTAACCCTATACACCAGGTCAAACTTGTATGAAGCATTTTTGCGTGATATGTTGAAAATACACACAAAATACCAGTTTCACGGTGTCATTTTGTTTGCAATTTATTTTTGAAATTGGCAAGTTTTTGAGAAATACTACGCCTACGTTACCTTTTGTCTTAGGTTTGCCTTTTTTGGGTTTACATTATTGCAATCAGTTGATAGACTCCTTTTTCTTTTCTTTTTTTTTTTTTTAATATCAAAACTCCATAATCTTATACACTCTGCCTTCATGCCCTAATTTGCCACACCGCCTTTAGAAGTGCACAGCGGACTGGAGTAGGTCCTGAAATTATCCCTTAATCCAGAATAAATTTTTGATCGTGAATTCTTTTGAATCGAGAATCCATTTTCAATCGAATTGTGACCCTAAGAATCGAAATGGAATGGTGACACACTGAAAGATTCACACCCCGAACTTGACTCCGTACTCTTTCAATCACGACTCAAAAGCTCATGGCCAGGTGACGGATTGTTACTTAGATTGACCAGCCAATCAAGAGCTGCCCCTTCACGCTCAAAATCCTCTGACGGACGGACGCCTTCCTAATCCACCTGTCGAACTCCTTCACGGCAAAACTCCTTTCCGCTTTTAAGGGTGCAATCAGCTGTTTTTCTGACAAAGCACCATGGCGCCAGACGCAGAGGTACCAACACATTCCCGGCAGATTCACACCCCAGTACAGGTGAGAGCCAGCGTCAACAAACAAACAATTTGTCTGAAGAAGACGGTCATTATTCGCCCAACTGGGGAGGACCGGTCTCATCAGCCTGATGTTCCATGTTTCATCCACGGGAAATAAAGCCCTATGATAGATGTGCGGACATCTGTCAAAACAACATCACTCCAGCATCACTCCGCTAAGAAATGCCTAACCACACCTCGACCTGCAAAAATGATGTTGCCCCCACAAACACACTCTGATCATAAATGCATGCACAGACAGGCTGCTTGTTAGAGCACATGACTTATTCAGGCTACTGTCATTATCTCTTTGATCTCATTACAGCTCAAGTCCCATATGCAGAGAAGCGAATCCCCAAAAAGGTTAAAGCTCCTTTAAAAAAAATTCAAATTAAAGAAATAAAAAAATTAAAAACACGTCTCCGTTAAAAAAGTTAAGTTACTTGACGTCAGCGTCTGATTCAAACATTTAGAGGTTGGCTGAGTCTGCGGATGACACCGTTTTCGCGGAGTGCTTAGCGAGTCCCTTGAGGGGAACCTTTCCATCCCCGCTCTCCTTCTTTTCCTCTACAAGGCTCTGTTCGGCACGCCGACATATTACAACGCACAAATTGATAGAAAATGTCAGTCCAAATATCATCCGCGAGATTAATGCGATTACGTGATCACGGCGTGGGATTTGGTCTGAAATGTCAATACTGGGTCTGGCTTCATTGGCTGTGACACGCAACTAACAGAAATGCGTTTGAACACATTCCACCTTACAAATCAACATCGTGGGTTGAATTTGATTTACACGTGTAGAGCTACGAAGACACATCATGAGGACACCTGATGGAGCGGTTTACTGGCAGCTCTACAGAACTGTGACAAAAGGGAGGGATGTGCACGGCAATCCTGCTGCGCGACTTTGAACATCCTGTAATACAGCGATTTATTCAAATGACGGATGTAAACTTTGGACTGCCAGGAGGAGGAGGAGGGGGGGGGGTTGTTGTTGTTGCAGTTCACGTTGAGACCAACAGCTGCAGACAGTTTATTTAATCTCTTTTCTTTATTCTTTTATTACTCTTTTTCGGCAGGGAATGGCCAGCGAGTCACATAAAACAGCATCGGCTTTATCACGATGCAAATAAGCCAGAGAAAAGACATTGTTATTTTCGTGTGAATGGCCCGCGACCTAAAATAACACCGCCCCGAGAGGCCGTCTGCATCCTCATAAACAGGCTGGGAGTCAGCCACTCTGCTCTCATATCCTGTCAGGACAGGCAAGCAAATGAAAACACATTACAGCACATCCTCATGTCTCATGGTCTGCAATGACTACAACTAGTGTGAAGTGAATATTTGGTCTATAATGGGAGTGGAACTCACACAGGGTTTCTGGCAAAGAGGGGAGGATGAGAGCCGGCGAGAGGATGAGATATGAATTTCAAATCCAAATAGAATATTTCATCACCGCCAAGCATATGAATTAGGGGGAAAGCGTGTCCACAGTTCCTCGCTGAAAGAATACTTCCACCTCCTTTTTGATAAAGACAAAATCTGCAGACAGACTCGCATCTGTTCACTCGGCATATCAGGAAAACATTCATTGTCTCCTTGAGAAAGATTGAACACAAGCATCTCCCCCCGGTTGTATCAATTATTAAACCACAAAACAGCTTTCTTATTTTTGGATTGTTAGCTCCGACTGAAATGATCCACGGAAGAAGTTGACGCAGGAATGGGAAAAAAGAAAAGCGACCCAGGACTTCAGCACTTAACACAGTGTGGAAACTACTGGCTAATGTGTGATAAGCACATGTCTTCAAATATCATTCGGCAGCGTTTGGGAATGTAATCCTCCTCTGTCCTGGACCGCGAACGCCTGCTGCTAAAGTCCTCTTTGTACGGACAAATCATACAAAAACAAGGATGACACAAGTGTTTATGAAACAGACTCAACCAGGCGAAAGTGGCTATTAAACATTCATCATGTGAACTGCTCGATTTATGTTCTCTTTCGAGCTACACGGGCACTTTTAAAAAAAGGTCTGATAAAAATAAATCTAATTCTGATATATATATATATATATAACAAAAAAAAAAGGAATTTTAAATACATCAATATATATTCAGCTACATTTTTATGTCCAGGTCTGCAGTTCAGAAGTGTCCTTGTCATCCATAATAGACACTGATGGGAAACAATGGACCCTTAACTTTTTTTATTTTAATATATTAGCCTATAAATTCACTGTGATTCATTTAAAACCTGGGATGTTTTAGCAGTCAAAGACCATTACTGACCATGATGGAGCTGTCGGAGAGCGCCTGAGTAAACTCATAATGCACGCCTGCACACACACATAAGGAGACGGACACTAATGTGGTCTAATTATGCCTCGATACCAGGTAACCTGCAGAAAGCAGCAGAGGCGTGATGAGAGTATTTCTCCTTACAGCAGCGCGAGTGTGTGTGTGCATGCGTGCGTGTGTGCAGATCCAGAGCGCGAGATAGTGTTTCAGCCTCACCAACTGCTCCGACTGCGGAGGGGCCTTAATCTGCTTGACAAGTGAGTGTGTGCACGAGTGTGTGACAGAGTTTCTCAAGATTCAACCACAGGAGTTTTTTTTTTTTTTTTTTTCTTCCTCTCTCTAGTTTGTTTTGGTCCTCGCCAGCCCTGCTGCTTGTCTCAGACGCCAAAAAAAAGAAACCATACACGGGGGCCGGTGACAAATGTTCCCGCAAATAAACACACACACACTTTTTTGTAAATTGGAAGTGAGTCTTTAAAACAGGAAATAGTATAGTTTGACATACAGCAAGAAATAATTGATTTCAAAACTGCTCACAACTTTCAATACTGTACCACGTTTATATATATATATATATATATATATAAGAAAAAAAAAGATTTTTTTTATTTTTTTTATTTAATTTGTGTAATTTAGAAATGATATATTCCATATAAGAAAAAAACAAAAAGGGGTTAAGTCTGCAAAATGAATTTTTGATGAGTGGTGAAAACAAACCCTTGTTTGTGGACCCTATACCTTTGATACTGAGCAGTAGGTCTATAGTGTAAATAAAAGAAGTATCATATATGATATATGTGTGTGTGTGTGTTGGGCGAATGGGGATCACCCCCAAACTGGGTAAATACTAAATAATCAAGAGAAATGCAACATAGGTTCAAAAATAAAGAGTACAGGTCAATAAAACAGCTCAACCACAAAGTTCCCATTGATATTTTCTTCTGAAAATGTCATGTGTGCGAGTTCATCCTCTCTCCCAGTCACGCATTTTGTGCTGAGTCTCTCTGAAAAGCACCCACTCACTCACCTTACATTGCTTCCAGTCTTCTTATCTGCTGGCCTTATCTCTCCCCTTGAAGTCTCTGGCTTCAGCCTGTTGTCTCGCTGGCTGAATGCAGAGTGTTTGCACCCTCCTGCCCCGGGTTTGATTCTGGAGCAACTCCGGATGCTGACATGCCAGAAATGTCAAAAGTTTTGTTTTAAAACAGTATTTTTAAACGGGTCACGATAAGGTTGGAATCCTGCGAGGCTGAATAATTTTGCAGTGATAATAATTTAGATTTTCGGCAGTATCATTGAATGGATTATGAAGAAGTAGAAGAAAAGAAAAAAAAAAAATCCGCTGGCAGTTATTTTAATATATGACGGAGCTTGAATACTAATGAGAAAATGGGCAGATGTGAGATACTGGAGGAAAAGACAAGGACACAGCCTTGTCCCTCCATCAGGCCTGCTTTGTTTTCAAGTCCCACATCAGAGACCTTTTTAAAATGAGGCAGATTAACCTCAGATAACCACTGACAATCTCATTTATCCTGCCTGCAAAAGAGCTGAGGCACGTGTGCATTCCTCATCATCTTTTCGACCCTGCATTGGATAGAAAGAAGGGGAACAATGACTGTACCTGCATACCATACATTCTGAACTAAATATTCCCTCTAGTCGCCGCCGACCGTGAGACATGAAGATGTGCCGTAATGCGTTTCCATTTGCTGTCTGGCTGCGTCCCTAGACTCCCAGACTGTTTATGAAGCACAGCGGCTGCCTCTCAGGGCCGCGTAGCGTACGAGAAGCGACCTGGCTCGCTAAGTATGAGACCCTCGCCTGAACTCTGGGCCTTGAAGAGAGGGCTTGCTTTCGCAATTTATATAAAGACTCTTGTGTATTGTATATTATATTCTGACTTCCGGAATGACATTTATTTGCCGGGTATTTAAAAAGGTATCATAACATGTTTCCTTTCAGCAGAAACATGGACATGTTTTTTGAGATTGGAAACTTGTTAGCAAGGAAATACACATTCAGCAGATGCGGAGAAATTATAGAATTCAATTTGACTCGTGTCCTGCCAACAAATGAATGCAGGTCCAAGCGTCGCCCTCCTCTAAGCTGTTCCGCTTACGATTGAAATATTTGTCTCTTTAGTTGCTCCGTTATTCATTATATCTGCTTTAAAAAGCAGCAATGTAACTTTTGCTAAACAGTGGCCATCTTGGGCACAAGGCCACATTCCTACACAAAGCTGAACACTGGAAACTAAGTGCAACAATAAAACAAGTAGAGAAGTGTCTTCAAGTCAGCAAACTCCCTCCTCTATGCCAGTTACATAATAATAGTAATATCTACGTAAGGTTTGCTAACATTAGCCGCCATAAGCTACTGATGCTATCAGACTAAGTAATGCTGGAGCAACAACACTTCTGACACCATTGGATTGAGCAATGTTGTGTTTTATTTTTTAATAAAGTGAAACTTTTAATTTGAAAGACAAAGACAACACAGATAAAGCTGCGCAGTGAATAAATGGCTAAAGTTAAGGTTAAATTCTGAACATGATGTCAGTGAACTTCACACGACATGCTCATGTTTACCAACCCAACCATCCACGTTTCTTTTCCTCACTACCTGTAGGTGGCAAACCTGACTCCAGAAAATCATGTGGGCAAACAGATATAGACAATCTATGAGTTTGTATGCAAGCGCCCCATTCGAGGCAGCTGGATTGATTCAAATAGCAAAGTGTGACATTTAGGAGGGAATGACAGCCAATTTCATGCAGGTCGCTCTCAAAAAGATTCCCAAATTGTTGCACCCAGTTTCATTGCTCACTATATGTCCCATCTGCCAGGGAATGAAGGTTTACATCACCGAGTACAGCACTCAAGACAGACAAGACAATGACTCTCACCAAACATCCAGAAGCAAGACGCATGGACCCATTTTGGGGCTTTATTACAAACATGGCAACTTGGTAAACGGTTGGCAATATATATAGAGCTTGCAAAGCGGTGGTGCGAAATGCAGGTCATTTCAATAACATGCCACTCAGAGATGCCTTAAACAGAGTGAGTGCTTCCTCGCTACTCTACACCTGCTGCCCACGGCACTGCCGACCACGAGAAAAGCAGAATAACTAACTTTCTGAGTCACAACTGAATTGATATAATGTATGCTAAATATGTCTTTGTGCAGCCTAGTGGACGGCAGATGGAAAATTAAACCATTTGCACTCTATTTATTTGCATATCGCTCACAGTCGTGGGTCAAATTGTCAAAAATGTGGACCGAATTCTTGATTTTCGTGAAGAAAAAGGAATCTTGGGGACACGTAACTTTAATGTGTCCTCAACCCGAGCATGGGGTTAAGAGGAAGATGACGCAGGCAGGAGGCAGCTAGAGAGTTCGGCCCTTTGAGGAGCAGGCTAAATATGGGCTGGGAAACATACGGCTCAACGCAGCCACCCTAGCATGAGTTGATCGCGCAGCTGGAATGTGCATTTTTGACTAGACAAACGTGGGGGGGGGGGGGGGGGGGGTTCTGTCCTCAGCACCGGGGACTTGAGATGGATGTTAGGATAATGAGAACAAAGAGACAATGACACCGATATAAATAATAGACATGGGTGTGTGTGTATGTGTCTCTGGGTGAGTCTGTTTTGGGGTTTTGTGTATTCAAATATGGAAGGAAAACATCCCGTCAAAAAGCTTCTTTTTTTTTTTTTTGCTGAGGGTTTGACGACTCAACCTTTTCCTTCCTGACAATGCTCACTGAGCAGCAGATGACTCAACATGCACTAGGGCGGTGTATTCTTTGACTGACATTTCATAGTCACACAGTGGCACGTGTATGCGTCAAGGATGACCTTTACGACAGGGTTTGATTCGCGCTTTGATATGCTGGACACAGCATGCACAGCGTTGGTCGCATTCAATTTGACAGCAGCCGACGAATACGGCCTGATTAAGTGCTTCCCCTCGTTGGCATGATACTAAGGCCCCTGGACTGAAGCAAGGCCTTCCCTTACGTGCATGTTGCTCAGGAAAACCCAAAACGGATTGCCATCAGATTCGTGACATGTGCGCGTGTATAGGAAAGCGCAGGGCTCAACGGCGGGCAACCAGTGACCAGCTTTTTGGTCGCCGACCCCGACCACGTGCTCGCCATTCTCAAATCCCCTTAAACCGAACGACATTCTTAGTCCGACACACTGGACTTTTAAGTGTCATCAGCGAAAAACGTCCACACACGTCCACCCTCCAAGTACCAACAGTGCAGATTCCCTCAAAAAATAGTCACGCAAGTCAGTGGCTGCTTGTTCCTCTGTCCTTTACCTTTAAATGTTGGTTCAAAATATAATTAGTTCGGGGGTGCATGTTTGTCTACACGTTTGAAAGTGGTGGCCAAATTCTAAAATCGGTTGCCAGTGGCGAGCCCTTGAAGTGTGATAAGAGACTTGAAATACCAACAGTAAATCGTATCGTCTGCTTTGCCTCAGCCACTGTTTTTTTCCTTTCTTTTTCTCCTTAAACGAATTCATAATTAGCTGAGCTCGAATGCAATTTGGTACGGCGTGACAAACGCTAAGAAAAGAATAATGAAAAGATCAAACTCAAAGATAACCAACTTATGATTCAGAAGAGGCTCGTGAACAAGCTTTACAGTGTCTTGCCGTGAGCATGCACATCACATATTATGCAACTTTTTGGGAGTGTGACAAACGTGCTAAGTGCCCTTGAGTGCGTTCTCACACTTTAATTGATTTGTTTGCTGGTCTGTACCTGGAGAGAAAGCACAATGGATTTTCTATCACATTCTAGCAAGCTGGCTACCCGTCATGCAAATTAGGGACATGTTCCTCCTGCACCGGGCCACGAGAATGAATCACGCATTACCATGTGGCGATGCTAAACTACATTAATCTTAATCTAAAAAAAAACCAAACGTGGCAACAAAGTATATTGAAGCAACACTTTGCCGGCAGGAGAAATATTTAACATCGCACTCATGACACCAACAGACTCAGTCCGTTAGAAGAGTTTGTCAGTGGCCGTCTGCCAATAATAAATGCATCCATTATGTGCAGTCGCTTCTCAAATTGTGAAACATCAAGTTTCACATAATGAGGATGGTTTATCTCGAAAAGGTAGCAACATTTTTCATTGCATTAAAGAGTAGGCATGAAAAATACTGAAAATGATATCTTAATTAGTGTAAATCCAAGGGGAGCAATTAGCAAATCTGCATTATTGCGTTCTTGGCTGCAATAAGCTCGAGTAACACTTTACTGCAGCGTAAAGGAACAAATGTACAACTCTGTACTTCCACCTGAGAGGATGATACCCAGAAAGCTGCGAGAGAGCGAGTTAGGGGAGTTTGTTGTTATGTGAAAGACGCAATTAAAACCCGACTGCACAAACATAACAAATGAGCGAGCAGACACCTCGAGTGTGACATTATCTGTATTGTCTTGGACTAATAGCGTCGGGAAACACTTTTCATTTCATTTAACATATCACTTCACTCCTACTTCACAGTGTGACTTAATAGAGACCGAAGAAACGAGGGTGACCCTAAGTGTGAAATTAGTACCAAGGCATCTCCTGTCTCCGCTCACATGAGAGACGATGGTGCCGGTGATCATGATGGATGTACAATTCCCCGACGATCCAGTGTGTGTATGATGAGATTGATATTGTAATCTGTGGGTAGAATGAGCTCCTATTTTTGTTGCCCTTCGCTACGTGCCAAGTGTAGATTCCAATTCCTGCCCACGCTCGCAACGCGGGCTCGCCCTCTGCATCGGTCATCGTTCGCAAATGATCCAAGAAACGACTCGCCCGTCTCTTACGTAAGCTGACATTCTGCAGCTGTAAAAAGTGAATTTAAAAACGCGCTGCACGCCGTTTGCTTGTTTCGTGATAATCAGTATTTCCTGTCTTTGGAGAGCGTGTTGCAGAATGATCGATGAGGTGGAATGCTGCAAAGTCTTCACCAGAATGCAGATCTTTTGTGTATGTTGCTTTCCAGAAGGAGTGAATAAAAGATTCAAGCCCATATTCCCCATGTTTCCTTCTCCAAGTTGTTATTAAAGTTAGGACAAACTTGGTGCAACCTCTAAAACTCATCGTATACAATGTAGGCTTCCTCTATTTAAAGAGCTATTCACCTCGAAGCACACTTTTCTTAAATATAGGCATTAATGCCGGCATCATTCCCCGTGAAATGAGCAGGTTTCTAGAATATCCCCTGTGACTGGTTACCTTCCTTTCCCACTGAAATAAGACCAGCATATACTATATCTGTCCTTCAAAAGGTGTTATTCAGAATGCAGCTATTTGCTAAGATAGTGTGCTGAAGCATGAGCTAAGAACTGCTCGTCCATTTGGGTTTTACCAGGTTGTTATCACATCCTTTAGAATCATTTTTTTCCCCCTTTTTTCGTCCCCATTCAGATGCTCTGTATCCGCTACAGTGTGTGGAGACTTTTAAACCTCATCCGCCATGTTTGGCCCATGGATTTGAAAGACTCATGTTCAATTCCAAGCGCAATTAAATCTGGTTGAATCAAATTTGCTCCCATTAAAAAAAAAAAAGGCAGTTTAAGTAGGATTATAGACTCATCACTTACGGCCCACTCGGAGTGTGTGGCGGTATCTTTATCTGCGCGGATCCTGCTCTCGGCCTGTGTCTTCTCATTTCTGCCGTGTTCGGGATGTTTCTGGACGAAAACATCGTGACCAGGTTCCAGAGTTGATAAAAATTAAGCTTGTTTGGAGAGTGAATCTGGGGCTGGCGAGACAGACAGTTCTAATAGCATGACTCTGCTATTTAGGGCGGCAGTAGCTCAATCTGTAGGGACTTGGCTTGGACACTGGAGGGTCAACAGTTCTATTCCAGTTCTAAGGCACCGGACCCCCACACTGCTCTGCTGGCGCTCTATAGTAGCTGCCCACTCCTCCTAATACCAGGATGGGTTAAAAGCAGAGTCTAAAGTTCACAGTGTGTGCTGTGCTGGGTCTATTTCCATTAGGCTCAGGTTCTGCAGAGGCAGAGCTTTGGGTACCAAAATTCAATGGGGTGTATTTTTATCACGCCAATGGAAACCATCCACTAATGGTTTCACTTGTTTTCATTCTCTTGAACGAAGATCAAGATAATAAATACTTCACCACTGCATGAATCAAGAAGTATCACTCTGTTAATGGTAGTTTACCAACCTCGCTAGCTCCAGGTCTAGACGTATGTACCTGTGCTGCATTCTTGATGCTTCTCTCCTACTGGAATGAATTGATTCGTCTTCAGTGGTTTGTTTTGGCCTGCCAGCGGCACCATATGGTTATACGGTAGCAGAATAAGTTTGGGAACAATGCCGTTTTTCTTTTTTTGCATTGAGCCAGGAGACGTCTATCGTGCCAAAAAAAAAAAAACACGTTTCAATTCATTTCCAAACGGTTATTCCCATAGTTGTGTATGCTTTGTGATTCTCCCAGCTACTTTTCCCCCCCGCTCCCCGGCCTTTTCCTGTTGTGTTTCTTCCTCAGTGTTTTCCCCCCGCCGGAGCGACAGTGCAGCAGATTACCAAACACAGATTGCATTGATTGCTGGGAGTAATTGAAAGAAAAGCATCCCTGGTGCGGAGTGCATCTGCTTGCCTGTGCAGAAATGGGCATCTGTGCCCTACCTCACCTCATCAGGCAAAGGAGCCAAGAAACCTCTCTGCCGTCGACCACTTAACTCAGCGCTCAATCACACTTTGGGAAGACTCCTTTCAGATGAGGCGACAGAGCAGACAGACGATGTCGACAAAAACCCACCCACCCTTCCCTGTTCGACTCGAGAGACCACGGGGGAAATCATCCACGAAGACGGATGGAAATTCAGCAGAGCAATTGATGCACTTCCCCGTTTGGCTGGGACAAGATCTGAGGGACTATGAAACACTTGTCGAGGAGGAAGTGGAAAGAGACCGGGGCCTCCGCTGTTGCTGCCCTCCACCACTTTGCACAATTGCTCACTGTGCTGAGTTCTGTGCATTGGCACTGATTGAGGAGCAGCATTTAGCATATTGGGCATTTTGCAGACGGCCGTAGTGCGAGCCCCCTCGATTTCAATACAATGGCACGTTTCACAGATTATCTGGGTCGGAAATTGTCTCAGCATTGACTAATAACAAAACATAAAATGACAAAGCGCCGCTTCCTGAATCTATAACACTAGCAGGGAAAATAGAAGGCCCGAGCAAGCCACTTTTTGGTCTGATTGAGCAATTTTCCGCAGCACTGTTGAATCCTCTGTGTCTAATGAGGTTAAGGATTTTCTGCCTGTCCCCTATTCTCCACCAGGCACAGCTGGAAAATGCTATAAAAGCCAGTGATCAGATAATCTTCGGCTTGACATGTTTTTGAGTCATCCACAGTTTAAAGAACCGGGTGAAGACTTCCTCAGCCTTACAAGGGCATTATCTTTGGTCCGTACCCTTACTGCGGAACCAGTTGTTAAGCCCCTGAAGGGATCCATGTGGCTTTATTTTCATGCCTAACACCATCTTAAGGAAGGAACAATTGGGCATGGGATTTACACTGTGCAATGTCATGATTTCTTTAATATTTAAGATAATAGTGTTGCTGCTTCTCTCGCCGTTTAAAGACGTCAGTATTGCTGCCGCTCAGGACAGTCGTGCTCCGTGCCTCATGAACATAGGCGCTCATCTGCATGCAAATCCCATAATATGCAAAAGTGCTGAATAAATGAATTACAGGCATTCAAAACGCACATTACTGAGGAAATTGACAATATCCAAACTGATGTCCTGGGTTTATTAGTCACGCGTTTTGTTTTATGACTTCCGACAGATGGTTTAGGTGTGGAGGTGCGAGTATGGATGTTTGGGAAAGTTGTTGCCATATTTATTTAGGGGACCGACTTTGACATGTTAGCTAACACAATCAAGTCACAATCCGTAAAATGCCACTGTGAGAATGTCAGCATGCAGTCAGTGTCGCTGAAGGGATGTGTGTGGAATGCCGAGGACGAGTGAGTGCGTCTATCCAGTGTTTATAATGAAAACCATTTGGACCAGTGAACTCTCATGGCCAGAAGGTGAAGGGGAGTGAATTAAATCAATATTTCATATTTATAATGTACTGTAACAGTGTAGAAATGGTCTACAAATGACATTTTTTGCACCCTCATTTGTACTCCTTATATCTCCATGACTAAGTTTAGCTTTAACAAACATCATATTTCAACCGTGCACCTGAATTGATCCAATAATAAAACATGAATGTCTAAATATGAAGATATGCGACTGATAATGTTGCAAACAGAAAATTAAAAGTTGGAATTTAGCAATATTGTAGGTTTTTTCTTTAAAAAAAAAAAAAAAAACTACAATACTGTGTACGTAATGGTAAATGAATGTTAAAAAAACAGTGCATAATTAAAACTATTTAAAAACCGGTTGTGTATTCGGGTAGGGGCTGAAGATGAAAATAATGTCATCTGCTAGGCATCAACACTGTATCAGGAGATAAGAAACAACACCTGGCACTGGTGAAAACTCAAAGTTCTTGAGAATGAATCGCTGCATATAGCCTACAAATACAGTATCGCTGCAAATGTGTGGGTTGGTGGCATCTGTTCATAACCAAACTAGTTTTGTTCTATAGGCCATTTCAATTGTCAGCAAGTACACTGGGTATTAACCTTAACTGTCCATTTGCACTTCTGCGGGTGCTCCAGTAAAGAGCAGTGAACTGCAGCACGTTGTGGCCAGCCCAACAAGATTTATTGACACCAGGGGAAAGGTGACAATTGGTGAGAAGGTGTCTCCAGCCCGGACAGCTATGGACCCCTTGAGACAATCTAGATGAGTCAATCCTTCATTTCTACAGCCAGGAGAAAGGAGAGGATAATTGCTCTGTTCTCATGGTTGCCTCAAATTGCTTTGAGAGATGGAGGACGGTCATAAAGCCAGGAGTAACTAACTACCTCGGCTCTGACAAAAGCCTGGAGTCAGACTCCGAACATGTTGTTTTACTGTTGTTTATTCTGTACTCACCCATAACCGGGCCCTTTATGTGCAATATGTGCAGAACATACAGTACGCTAACTAATCTACGGTGTTGTTCAGTTTATAAAATGTGTAATAAAATGTCTTTGTGTTTTTTCTTTTACAGGTAATTCTCAATAAACAGGTTGTTTTTATATGCTGAATAGACTTGGGAAAGAAAGAAACACTTTTTCTCTCAGCTGGCAAAAACAAGATAAGTGTTGCTCAGTTGGTCACTTTACACCTCACATGGGCATCAATAATTGTGTCTTTTTATAACTGTGTGAAAGTAAGGGGCTCTCTGCCTCTTTTAATCGTGTGAAATGTGCTTTTTTTGGCAAAGTGAGACTTGCCGATTCATCTCTCAGAGTGTGCAATGAAAAACAGCCGAGTCAAGCCACGCTGCTCGTTCATAACGCGATCGTATGCACCTGTGTTCCAACACTACAACCGTTTTGTCACCATTACTGACATGAGGTATGGAGGAGTCTCGAAGCAGCGTATAAAAACACACATGGAAAGAAAAATGCTACAAAATGCTCTTCTCAGTAAATTCAAAGTCACACTTGGGGGGGAAAAAAAAAGAAAAAAAGGAGGAGGATATGCACTGCAGTGCACCAGCTGTGCAGGTCTTAATATATTTCCCTCAATCTGTGAATGTGATGAAAACAAGGAAAACAACAATATAATGTCATCTGCATATCATAATGAATAGAAATATGGAGTCACATCTGCTGAACGGCCGGGCAAAAACAACCAAATATTGCGTGCGAATGTTACCGCACGTGCATTTCCGCTTCCGATACAAGATCACAGAGAGGTTTGAAATGATACACACACACACACACACACACACACACGCGTGTGCACATAATGCTTCAAATCCTTCAGCTGCTGCTGCCAACACACCCCATGAGCAGACAAGCTATTTGCTGTTGCTCACCGTGTCCTGTGTGCAGCTGCTTCAGTGTAAAGAAGGATGGTGCAGGAGAAGAGCACAAATGCTCAGCAAAAAGAAGTAAAAAGGTCAACAAAAAAGAAAACAGAGGGAGACTCATTAGCATATTTGCAGCAGTGTTGTGTTTTTAAATAGAAAAATGCAAATGATAGCCAATAAGAAGGTGAGAGGTTTACTGGTTGACATTAAAGAGGGGTGACATACGTAAAAGAAATGACAAGGATTGAGTCTAATTAAAGAACGAGTAGTTTGAGACACCTCCACGCTGGACTGTGACAGAAATGAAATATACATGAGCAGTCTTTTATCTATTCTGGGTTTGGGACTCTGAATAACCCCCTTTTGTTCTACAGCGCGAAACTGGTGCAAAACAAATGAATCCATTTTTGTCATGACATCTAATGCGCGTCTCTGGAGATATTTACATTTTTGACACGTCTCAGGTAATGCTTTTAAAATCAATTTTGATTCCATACACTCTGAATGCTTTAGTTATTCAATAAATGCCTTTTTTTTTTTTTTTTTTTTTTTTTTTTTGTGTGTGAGCTCCATTTGTGCCCCAAAAACTATTAAATACACATCAATTAAAACCACACTGTTGCACCGTGGCATGGTCCTTTATTACCACGGATCACACACGCCGCACTTTATTTTGAGTCAATCCCACACGCACCGCACCGACGCCGTAACGACCCACTACTTTGTATCAATCCACGGTGGAAAATAGTCCCGAACAAAACATTTCGTCCTCTTTGTGCAATGCTACCTGAAAACGAGCTGTTAAAAAAATGGGCCTTTAAAAAAATAAAAACAAATTCCCAGTTAATTCTCATCATATATATATATATATATATATATATATACACACTGTATATACTACTTGGTAGAGCTGCTCCTGCTTTACTCTGTGTAAATATTCTAGTAACTCAAGCACAACACTTTTTTTTTTTCTTTTTTTTTTTTTGCGAGCCAACTCTCTCATTCATAAATAATGTATTCCATCCTGAGAATGAAGCCCACAAGAGTTCCTCCGATGGTGTCTTCAAGCTTTTACAAAAGACAGCTTTTAAGCTCTGGGTTGAGAAGACAAACACAGACGCTCACGTGAAATTTTATTCCGACGACTGATGACTTTCGCTCGGTACACACCGCAAAGCCGATCCTCCGCGTTAGTTCTTGTTGCACGGTTCACAGTCACGCTTCCAGCAAAGCAATCAGCTTCTTAAAAAAAAAAAAAAAAAAATCATTCCTGCTTCTCCCAAAAAAAAAAAAAAAAAAAAACTCTTTTCATCTACTCGGTAAGTTCACAAAGTCACATGCTGACGTGTTGCACATCTTTTATGAACGCCGGCATCCAGACGAGTGCCTCCGAGGTTCCGCTCGGGTAGTCGCGCGCAAACAAACACTTTTTAATATTAAACAGACACACACAAATGCCCAAAAATAATCAATCAAGCGCACACAGTATTTAACGGGCACGCAGATATGAATAGACACCCCTCACACACACTTTCTTGTCTCGTTGGAAGTGGCAGCGAGCGACAGCAGTAAGTGATGGATGCTGCGGTGTTGACAGGAGGAGTAATTATGCTTTGTACCACGGTTCCCGGTATGGGGGCCACCCATCACTCTCTATTACGGCCCTGTGTTGTGGCAGCCTTCCACTTTGTTTAGCAAATTAAATGCTTTTCCACCTGAGTGCTCCGGTGAAATAAGGAGAGGCGTGGCGTCACGGGATGCAGAAGAACAGGGGTGAGCAACAACACCCAGGCTATATTTTTGCAGCGGCCTGCGTGCGCTCGTCCAGGAGATTCAGGGAAACAGACGAATGGAAGACAAGTCATGAATTTTTTTTGTGTTTTTGGAAAATACAATAACATTTAACACTGATTTCTCTGTGTCTGATTATGACACACAAGAGCAGCACACCCATATAGAATTGTCTTGATTTTGAGTCGCTTTCTTCTGTGTTTTTTTTTTTTTCTTTCTCGCAGGTTGCTTTTATTTCAGAAACATCAAACAAAAGTATTGCCGCAATTTGACGCAACACGTTATTTTGGAGCGAAAGATTCCGCCTCCATTCCCTCTGTGGAGAATGAAATGGTGTTTTCTTTCAATTTCTGTCACTTTGCAACCAATTATTGACATCTAGGCTCTGAAATTAACTACAAATGGAGGAAAAAGAAATAATTTTAGCTTGGAACACAGTCAGTGGAATAATTTTTGAAGAAAATGCAACAAATGTACGTATTTTTAAAAAGTAAATCCTTTAAAAGTTTTTGTGTGACTGGTGTTTACGACGGCGTTTTTTCTCATCCAGCTTGGTTAGCTTAATAAGATTCCCGCCACCTGGACCCTGAAGGTATTATGAGCAATGATTGGCAGGAGTCATTATTGATATCAATCATCATTTGCCTCGGCACATTAGAACCATGTGTATAATCAAGCCTCCGGCCAAGGTCAAAATTATGAAATCATTACGATCTTTTCCATCTAAATGACAAGACTAATCACTGCACTTCGCAACCGTCGCACCGTGTGTGTGTGTGGAGGCATGTGTATGAGAAAAGTTCCACTTGTACTATGATTAATCCTTGCTGTTGGGGGTTAATAAGAGTAATTTGGCCGCGTGTAATGGCTCCAACTTCCACAAGTTTAATGGCGTTACGATTTTATTATGCATCATGTTTCTCTCAAGCTTGTTAGGGGATGAAGGAGCCGTGTAGGTCGAAGAGAACACACACAAGACACACAAGTGGCTATATTTAGCCAGAGGAGTCTTTTTGAAAGTTTGCGTCGTTCTTGATGCAAACGGCCTCATTTCCTCACTCCGTGCTCCACTAACCGACTAAATCCTCAAGATGCGGGAAAGCCTCGAGACCTAGTTAGAGTAGGTGAACACTAGAATAAATTTCAATATGAATGGTTCCATTAGGTCCATTTTCGACGGGCTGAGCATAATATTATTTAGTAGCGTGGCTGCGAGATGATAACAAGAGAAGGGGGAAAAAAGCACCAGGGCGTCCAAATATGGAAAGTGACTGATGTTTGGTCCAACTTAATAGAGTTTACTCTTCGGAAGAGGGAGGTTGAAGAATCATATGACGGGATTATTTCCCGATTCCTATCGGCTTGTCAGATTCATAACAGAATGCAGAATAAATTTGCTTCTGCTAACCACAAACCGTGCACGCACTTATAGTATCAAATTCAGTTGTCATTTCAGGATTACAGCTACGACATTTCCATTCAAACTGCACTGAGGCGCAAACGTCATTGGACCCTATGTATGAAGAATATTGATAGAATGACATTTTACCTTTTTTAGGTATTGGGAATTTATTACAGTTTTTAAACTGATTTGTATCACGAGTAATACCTAAAATACTACAATGAGTCTTATTCTATAGCAACAGGATAAAACCTCCCGACGTCGATATTAAGACTGTAGAAGCATTTAATGTGAAGTATGAGTAGGATATGGCCTGATAGTGTAAAACCATATTGGGATATTCTTATTCCTTGGGACAGCTATGGAGGATGTTAACATAGCTTTTACATAACACTGACTTTTATTTTTTATTTTTAGACTGAACCAGGCTAGATGTTTCCCCCTGCTTACAGTCTACTTTATGCTAAGCTAATAGCCTTTAGAGTGCCATCGATAATCTCGCTTAAATCTAATAAAGCCACAGTGTTTTCCAAAAATATCCAAGTATTCCCTTAAAGATTATTGTTTGTGCTCTTTCACCAGTTTGTACTGTGCAAGCAGATGCATAAAATATGCAGCCCAAATAATCCAAAAAGGCATATCCAACAAGCACCAGATCCAAATGCATTTGTCTGGACGTGCCGCTGGTTTTTGTCCTCGATGAACAACCGATTTTGTGAAACCTTTTGTTATTGAGCTAAGAGTGCTTCTTAATACAACGCAGTAGTTACAGGCGCTGAAACTACTCAATAAACTTAAGAGCAGTTTACACTTATGTCTTTTTTTTGTAGATGCATTATAGTGAGAAAAAAAAAAAAAAGTCTATTAAACAGCCGGTACTCAACATGGCAGATTAATCAGGCAGATAAAATGACAACTGCATCCTCTTAGTTGCTATACAAAAACACCTGCGGGGTCGACATCATCGCTAACAAACTGAACAGCATTTCAGTCCATTGCCGACAAGGGAAGACAGACACATCAGTCACACGGTGTAAGCAGCAAGTGAAGCATTTCAGTTGAGTCTTCCAAACAGCGGACAGGTCAGTGATAACAGCATAAAAAAAAAACACATGTTTAAAGAAAACATTTCCTCCTGTTTGGGAAGGTCTGCTGAACTGCTTCCTGGCCGTCCAATTGAGGGGTTGATCTTTATGTGCGCACCATCAAGACGGGTCAAACTACCAGGTAAACATTGGTTTATACCCCTATGGACGTCCGCTTTCTCATCACAAGTGAAACCCTGACAATTGGCGCAGGCCAGGGTGAGCAGCAGGTAGACAATTTTGGACAGTTCAAGAAAAACAACAACAGGTAAAAAAAAACTAAAAAAAAAAAAACTGTAAAACCTGTGCCGTTTCCTCAGTTCTTGTTCTAGTCTCCGGGCTGCTGTGTGTATGTGCGAGTGGGTAAATGTCTATCTGTCAGACGTCTGTGTAAGGCAACTGTGACAACTGGGATTTCACTGCGTGTCCTGTCAAAATGCAGCAAGCCGCCGACATATACCAGGCCTGCAAGTCATGTAGTGAAAGAGGAAAATAAAAAATAAAAAGAGATGTCAATGTGCGGTGAGCTTGATCCTGAGGGTCATTTTGGTAGAGTAATAATGAAACGTCTATGAGCAACATATTGTACAAACATACTAAATATACTCACCTCAAGTGTCTTTTATTTTAATTTTATTCAAAGCTTCTATTGAGGTTTACAAATTAAGTAATTAATAAATAATAAATGAAGACACTTTGAATGTCTGTCGTCATATTTTATAAAGTCATCACCCTAAAAGTAAATAAGAAATGAAAATTTGAAGTTAGGAATGATGAGCATTTTGTGACAACAGGAAGCCTAAATGAATGTATTATGCAACAAATACACTGTTAACAAAACGGACTAATAAATGCACCTGTGTATTTTCTACAGAGGCTGAATCCAAATGGAAATGGTGCCTTACTGTCTCATGCAAAAAAAAAAAAAAGGTACAACAGACGTTTAGCACAGCAACTCCAAACCTGCCGCTGTTAAATCATAGGTTAATGGAGACTCATCGCCATAACAACAAGCGCCACGCGGGCAAGGCCAAACACAGCACGGCCTTTGTTCCAGTTTGTCATTTCCATCGGCAGCAGCGATCAAAAACCCAACTATTTTAATATGAACGCTGGCATTATTCAGTATGCTCTGTGGTGTGTGACTGCACTAGTTACATACAACATGACCGCAGTGGTGTGCAGATAGAAGCCCAGTGGGGCTAGCTGAAAGCCGAGTCTGCTAATGACTTCGTTTACATAGCTTTAAATGGCTAAATCGTCTTTGTTTGTCAGTACGAATATAGCAGTACTAGCTCGTTAGCTTTACCTCCTGAAGTTTACCTCACCTATGCTGTATATATATATATATATATATACTGTGTGTGTGTGTGTATGAATGTTTTGCAGAGGAGCTCAGGATGTAATCATTTGTCTAGCTGAACTTTTTTTTGGATATATACTTACTGAAAGGCCAGAGTGTAAATTAAGATTCACTTTATACTCGAGTTAGAACGGTCAAGTAAACTAAGCTCAAAGCAATTTCTCTGCTGCACTGGGAAGCTTTTTAAGCCGATTTTAAAAAGCCGGGCCTCTACCGACCTGCTTGGCCATTCATTACACATGTCTCAACTGCTGGGCCAAGTCTTTTTGATATGGAGTAGTGAGCAGAGCACCTACTTTCAGTGCAGGGAGGCAGCACGGCCTTGCTTCATGCCCGAGTCAGTGATTATGCAGGCATGCTCTTCTTTTACAGTGCACACCCATGGCTTGTGTCTGATAATTTTAGCATAGATTCCAGCCTGCAGTCCTGCAGCATAAACACCCAGATACAGACAGACAGACACGGCAATGAGAGACAGATACAACACAAACACATAGCTCCTGGTATCGGTTCTGTGCACTCACAGGTTTCGCCTCACACCCCGATGCACCGTGCAGTGTGTAACCCAGGCGTGTGTGTGTGTGTGTGTGTACACGTGCAGAGATGTGCCCCCTCGGCTCTGGCTGGCTCACAGCGCTCTGATAACGCTGGAGACAGACCAAGGGCACCTCTCCCTCACTGTTCTCATCAGTCGGGTATGTTAAGTTCACAGAAGCAAAGCGCTTCCTCCGAAAAGAAATTAAATAAAAAATGTATCCCACTGCGTAGGAAATGTTATCATAGAAATATGCGCTCCAAAGGCATTTGGCACATGCCCCGGAAAGACCCGCAGTCGGAGCTGGGAGTGTGTCCTGGTCCCTTTTGAAGTGAAATCCATTTTTACATTTATTCAGGTCAAAACCCCCCAAAGAGCAACTGTAGATCACTGTATCAATGTTAACTACAGTTTAAACCTTTAAAACAGTTGGCCACGCTTCATTGCAAAACATATTTAATACCTCTAATTACGGTTAAGATACTTTTTTTTTACCCCGCCAAAACAATAACATTGTTCTTAATGAGCAGTTGAATAGAAACTGACAAGAGAGCATGGAACGGGTTGCACAAATGATATGTTGTTACAGGAAAACAAATCAATCCACAAGAAGAAAGCGCATTCTATCGACTGAATACAAACATGGAATCAGTTCATTAACGATGGCGCTAATCTACTTCACTGCAGTTATTCTACATAATCCATGTGCAGAGCAGAGACACAAACATGCATGTTCTTTCACTTATCAGCACTGATGAGACGACGGATCAAGGGACTCTCTTGGTCCCAGAAACACACACACACACACACACACACACACACACAGAGGTAATATTGACTGAAAATGATGCCCACAGGCTGGATAAAATTGAGTGCAGATGCTCACAATTCATCACACGTCAGATCTGCTCCCCTGGCCTGACAGTCAGAGCATAATATCAATAACACACACAGACTGCCACACACACACACACCTTCACTCTAACATGTCCTGAGACTACATGTTGGAGACTGCTTCATTAGTACTAAACACAACAGACAAACCTAATATCCCATTTTCTTAAGCCAATTATAACAATTATGATGTGGCATGCAGATACAGGAATGGAAAACAGACTACAACAGAAGGCGGAGAGGAAATGCCTTCAAAAGGGTTACAGCTCTCGTGGTAGAGGTGCTTATAACAACTCCCATTAAAGCTCCTTTACTAGTTGTGTAACGTGTGCGGGGGAACTTTTTTCAACGCTGGATGACGGGGTCAACCGGCTTCTGGTTGGCTTGCAGCACTGCCAGGAGTGGGTAGCACTATAGGAGCCACTGTAGGATGTAAAAGGTGGTCTCCCAATGATTTTTTAATGCATATTTCACTCATTTATACTTGTTTAAAAAGGTTCAGCTTTTTTCAAGTGGGTTTGTATGAGGTACTTATCCATAGGGAGTGTTTTACCTACAGTAGATGGCGGTCGGTTTGGAGAACCAGCGCGGAAGTAAAGCAACGCAGCAGCAAAACGTATTTAAGCCATCCAAGAGAAAACAATATCAATCTAAGGAAAACTGAAGGCCCTCTTCAAAGCCACCAGACTCCTTTGACAAAACAGTCATTTTACCTTGCAGAACACGGCCGTTGCTGGTCTACCGCTGCCGCAATCCGTTAGTGTTATTGTATGACTCTGGTGAATCCAAACTAATCCTCTATAACACCAAATCCCACAATAACACACACTAACTAAGTGAACAAGGCAGCAGTAGACCAGCAACGCCCGTGTTCTGCTTGGTAAAATGACTGCTTTTGTCAAAAGGAGTCTGGTGGCTTTGAAGAGGGCATCGATTTCAGTGTCTTGTCAAAAAAAGAGCAAAGCGGTGAAAATGTAAGTATATAGCAAACACTTAAGCGGATATTGATTCTTTTTTTTAACTGGGCCTCTTTTTAACGTGGCTAAAATACGTTTTGCTGCTGCCCCGTCCGCAGCAGTACATTGCTTTACTTCTGTGTGGTAACTACTGCCCGTTTCTTCAAATTGGGGGCGAGCCGACCGCCATCTACTGTAGGTTTGTACACTGACTGTGGATAAGTACCTCACACAACCCCACTGCAAACAATCCGAACTATCCCTTTAAAGATAGATACTTTTAGATGAGATATTAGTTAGTGTGCTATGTTCACTAGTGCCATCTTAAAACTAGACTAACGCTGCATATTCCACCTCCTGCTTTAGTGGAATCAGCCTCTGGCGATTTCTTGAAGAAACTCGACCTTGTGGTACGCAGTGTCAAATGTAAAGCAGAGACCGAGGCTGCCAACTTCTCCTTATTGATCTCATACATTTACTGTAACAGTGTCTGCTAAATGAATAGGGTAATTTATTGAGGTTGCATGTAGTCCAATGCGAAAAAGTTCTTGTCCTCACAAGGACTACGGTGTCCATACGCCTGGTGGTGTTGCATTCTATGGTGCAATAAATAAGCAAGTCTTGAAGTATAAATGTGAAATGCACATTGATTGTTTTTGGCTTCCATAGTGTACAGTAAACTAGATGAGACAAAGATTAGAAAGGAGTACGGCTACACACATTAAATCTTCAAAGTAGCTACCCCAACTCTAGTCTGCTCAACCATCTGTTCCCCTAAGTTAAGTTTATAACAACCAAGACTCATGGGATCAAAAACTCACTCTCCATTTTGATTGCCAATTTTGTAAATCAGTTTTGATATATATATATATATATATATATATATTTATTTTTTTTTATTTTTAAAAAAAAATTTTTTTTTTTTTTTAAGGCCATCTGCCACACTAGAACCATGTCAGCATTTATTTAACACCACTGCGGGTTCTGATAATTTACTTTAGCGCAGAATGCACTTTATCTCCATCACACAGGGGCGAGGTGAGGCTTGGCTCTGATCCATTCTGATTTACAAGGTAATGAGGTCTATGTTTCACATTGATGTCGATCAGTAGGGGGTCCAACTAATGAGTCGGACCACCACTGCATTAGTCTCAGTCCATGGAAAATTCTAGTTGAACGTATGCCTTAAAACAGCATGAGAAATGCATACAGTCTTTGATTAGGCAGTTACTCAATGATATTCAGTACTTAAGTGCGCGTGAGCACAGGGTGCTGCCAATTTGGTAACACATGAAGTCATTAGTTGCCACAAGTTGATATTTTGTGCCCAGAAGGCTCTTTGTTGCTGTGGGTCCAATTAAGATTATTTAGAATACTTGGTTCTGTGTTTCAGAAGGCAACCCCGAGTCGCTCTCTGTAGAAAAGCAAGGACACACACCCAGGATGGAAAATAGATAGTCACTCGGTTACTCTTGCACTTTCCTAATCATTAATTTTCAGACATGCGAGCAGCGTCGCTCCTGGGATGCCGATGTCAGCCGGTCCACCACTTCGGTCCAGACTGAAATATCGCAACAACTATCAGATGGATTGCCATGACATTTTGTACAGACATTCATTGACCCCAGAGAATGACTCTTACCGACATTGGTGAGTGCCTGGATTTTCCTCTAGCGGCACAAGCAGGCCAAACTCAACCCTCCAAAGACATGCTGGCCCAGAATACTCGCATTGCATTTTCCCCCGGATTTACACCACGCCGTCCATTATCTTTACCGTTGTTCGAAACAGAAATGAAACGTGAAAAGAACAGAGATGTTTCGATAAAAGGAAAAATGTGTTGCAAATAATAACAGTAAATGTTTCCTGCTTGGCAGCTAGAAAGGGCCTTATGAAGCCAAAATGTTCAAGTTTTACAAGTGACCATTTTCTTCAAGGAAAGTTGAATGTGCAGCCACGGTTATACAACATTTCCGTATGCTAGCAACAAATAATAGAACTAATAAAAGACACACAGTCCTTTCATTTTCGTCACTCGCCCCCCCCCCCCCCCCCCCCTCTCTTTCTCTCACCCTCTCTGACTGTGTGGCTCTCATCAGGGAGATTAGCCAGATTGCAGCCAGAGGTTTCGGCAGCGCCTCTCCTCCTCCCATAGATCTCCTCGAGATCAGTCATAATTACAGCAACTCCTGCCGCTTACTGACGTCTCTCCCCGTGTTACCATGGAAACGCCTGCCATCGCGGCGAGGCGGTGGGATTGGCGTGAAGGGGATCTGTATTTCCCATTGGCCATATCTGATTAAAAACCCTGGCACAGCGATCAAAAGAAGGAGAAGAGGAAAAAGGAAAGAGGAGGGGTGGGGGGGGGGCAGGCTTTTTAATTTCCACACGCTGCTGGCTCCTGAGAGATACAGGGTCGCCGCTCGTGTCTTTAATGGCTGCCGCGGGGATAAATTGTATACCTGCATTCTCGATAAACGGAGAAGGGTGATGATAGACTATATGGGTTAATCTAATAGGTCTCCACTTGTATGATTTAAGTCCATTACGGGTGCGTCTGCGACAGAAGTTGCCTGCATGATTGAGCGGGTGAAGGAGATGGAACGTGATGGGCAAACACAGACACACATTCCCCTCGACGATCTTTAAGGTGAGGGTATGAATTATACTTTTGCCGCAAACTTGCCACCAAAGTGTGCGTCTACAACTCCGACGTGTCGTCACGGTGCCATGAATAATAAAAATGTAATTACTTAGAGAGGATCTGCGCAACTTGAGGGGGGTTGAATTATGAATGTTACACAAAATGCGGCTCGTTATAAATTCAGGTAAGGTCAGGTTATGAACCAGAAACTTCAAGTTTTGGTTTGGGTGGGCTCCTCCACCTCATTCCTCTCAGCTGTGGCTTGAGTTGGCCAACAGAGGGATGGGCAGTTAATTAAACAAGCAGGAAATGGACTTCATGAAAAGTTAATTAGGGTGTTAATGAAAGAGAAGTGGGCTGGACCGGTGCTGCACTGATAAAGCAGTGTCAGGCGTGTGTGTGTGTGTGTGTGTGTGTGTGTGTGGAGGTTCTGCATGTATGTGTACACACGTGCACACACACACACACACACACACACACACGCGCTTCAGCCAGCATGAGCTGATAATAAGGCCAGTCTGTTCAGCACAGGAGATATTGGACCACAATCACAACTTTCTCCGAGGGCAAAAAAATAAATAGTTTTCTTCACCGTGAAATGATGCAAAGACTAAGCCTGGTTTGCCATTTTTGTTCTCAAATATGGAATTGTACTGTACAGATATGGTGGAAAGCCAACCCCCCCCCCCCCCACTTTCAGTTCACAAATGTTCCCATTCCATGCTAACTGAGAAATTATTGTTTCAATTACAGCTGCAAATATTAAGCGATTAGTCAACTATTAAATGAATTGCCAACTATTATTAAAACCATTTTTCTTTTTTTTTTTTTAAGAATAGAAAGTCAAAATTACATTAATCCAGCTTCTTAAATTTAAATAGTTTCTGGTTTCTTTACTACTCTATGACAAGGGAGGTCATATTGGGTTTTTTGGGAAACGCTGATCGACGTTTTTCACCGTCTTCTGAAAATAATCAAACGCTTTAAATCGACAATGAAAAATAATTGTTTGTTGCAGCAGTAGTTTAAATAAAAAGGTGTAGACAAGACTAGACATACGTTTAGATTCAGTGGAACTTACACCTTCAAGATATACCATTATCTCCTATAATAAACATATTATTTCCATATCAAAAACAATCCAGTGGTAGTTGTCAGTATATCATTGGGCAGCTAATGGCTAGTTCGGCACACTTTTAAAAGGTTTGACAAAATGTTAACTTTGAAAACCCCGGCTGTACGTTCATGGGATTTGCATTACTTCACTGCCCTTTCAGAACATTTTACACGCCAGTACAACGGAAGTTTGAACCAGGATGTATTGTGTGTCAATGCAGCCCCACAGAAACGCACAAAAGAAACGCGGATACACCGATGCGTGTTGCACCGATCCATCCATCCATCCATCCATCCATCCATCCATCTTCAACCGCTTATCCGGGGTCGGGTCGCGGGGGCAACAGCTCCAGCAGGGGGCCCCAAACTTCCTTTTCCCGGGCCACGTTGACCAACTCTGACTGGGGGACCCTGAGGCGTTCCCAGGCCAGTGAGGAGATATAATCTCTCCACCTCGTCCTGGGTCTTCCCCGTGGTCTCCTCCCAGCTGGCTGTGCCTGGAACACCTCCCTCGGGAGGCGCCCAGGGGGCATCCTTACCAGATGCCCGAACCACCTCAACTGGCTCCTTTCTACGCAAAGGAGCAGCGGTTCTACTCTGAGCTTCTCTCGGATGACCGAACTCCTCACCCTATCTCTAAGGGAGAAGCCAGCCACCCTTCTGAGAAAACCCATTTCGGCCGCTTGTACCAGGTCATGACCCAACCTTCATGACCATAGGTGAGAGTAGGAACGAAGATAGACCGGTAGATCGAGAGCTTTGCCTTCTTTGCTCCGATTCTCCGGTCCATCTCCCGCTCCATTTTCCCCTCACTCGTGAACAAGACCCCTAGGTACTTGAACTCCTTCACTTGGGGTAAGGACTCATTCCCTACCCGGAGTAGACAATCCACCGGTTTCCTGCTGAGAACCATGGCCTCAGATTTTGAGGTGCTGATCCTCATTCCAACCGCTTCTCACTCGGCTGCGAACCGATCCAGTGAGTGCTGAAGGTCACAGGCTGATGATGCCATCAGGACCACATCGTCTGCAAAGAGCAGCGATGAGATCCCAAGCCCACCAAACTGCAACCCCTCCTCCCCCCGACTACGCCTCGATATCCTGTCCATGAATACCACAAACAGGATTGGTGACAAAGCGCAGCCCTGGCGGAGGCCAACACCCACCGGGAACGAGTCCGACTTACTGCCGAGAACCCGGACACAACTCTTGCTTTGGGCGTACAGGGATTGGATGGCCCTCAAAAGCGCTCCCCTCACCCCATAGTCCCGCAGCACCTCCCACAGTATCTCCCGGGGGACCCGGTCATACGCTTTCTCCAGGTCCACAAAACACATGTAAACCGGATGGGCATACTCCCAGGCCCCCTCCAGGATCCTTGTGAGAGTGAAGAGCTGGTCCGTTGTTCCACGGCCAGAACGGAATCCGCATTGTTCCTCTTCAATCTGAGGTTCGACTATCGGCCGAACCCTCCTTTCCAGCACCTTGGAGTAGACTTTACCCGGGAGGCTGAGCAGTGTGATACCCCTGTAATTGCGGTTAGAAATAATTGCTACTTGGTTGTAGATCTCCGTTAGGACGCATAAAGTAAATAAAGATGAAAACATGTCGTTACACAGGCCGTCTTTACAGAATAAATGTAATAAAAAAACAACAACAACGGCACAGAATACACCTGATGAGTCACCATTTCTGAAAAGACCAGAGTGAATTGGAGAACATAATGTGCTCCTTGAACAGCAGCAACAAGAAAACTGGTTAAATTAATGCTTCAAGAGGAGAAACACTTCATGCCAGGAAATAATTGTTGAAAAATGCGTGCGCCATTAGGAGTGGAAATGTCAATCTTGAAAATAAAATTGTTGTTTTGGCCATTGAGGTTCCAGGTACACAACATGTTTTTTTTTTTTTTTTAGGTTTAGCACAGTCGTGCACAAACAGACCATTAAGAAAAGAGATAGCTCAAAGTGGAACTTCCAAATATATATATATATATATATATTTATTTTATTCCCATTGCAACATTTGAACATTACTTGTCCTGACCTTGATGCCTGAAAGCTTTCAACAAAGCATCGATTCTGCACATATTCCGGGACTTGACATTCCACATGTGACGCACTCTTTCAATTCTCTTCATTTCTCTCCGGTGACTGGAGGCACTTGTTGTGAGCGCGGGAAGACAATGCTCCTAGGAGTTGTACCCACGGGTGGATTATGTTTTGCCCCCACAGTTTGAACGATGGATGAATGTGGTTTCCTCCCCCTCAGCATTTAGAGTTCCATCCAAGCTGCTTTGTGTGTATGTCTGTGTGTGTGTGTGCGTGTGTGTGTGTACTTTATATGTGTCGCAAGACATTTGAAGACGCAGAAATTGTTTGAAAAAAAAAATAAGATAAATCTCTCATCTCTGCACGTGACGCAGTCATAATCCTGCTCAATGGGGTTACTATGGATACATATATGAGAGAGGGCTACATAATCCTATGCTATTTTCTTATTTTTTTGGAGAATAATAGAGCACTTAAAATTAGTCCTACTTCTCCATCCTCAACCTCCGTCCACACAGCACTTTTCCACCTAATCCTTTATTATAGCAATTAAAACACCCCCCCCACCACCACCCCACCCAACCCCATCTATACTACACTGGGATGCAAGTAAATTAATATGACAAACATATCAGTCATCTTTCAGGGAATTAAACCATGCTCACTTTGCACATTTAAAACATTCATATTTGTACAATATACACAGAGCTTTAAACTTTTATCAGCCGAGGTAAAATTTTAATGTTACACCGTTTCACACTTAAAGTTGAGCTTTCAGGAAGTCTCTGCCTCACTGTTAAGAGTATAGTGGTACATGTGAGTATACGAGACTCAGTAAACTTGGTATACCAGTGTGGGTTTTTTTTCTTTGTTCACACTTAAGTGAACAGTGTTTAAGTCAATGCAATGCTTCCCTTCACTCTCTGCATTCTTTACTTCCCCTTTTTTTCCCCCTGACTTTGATGGATTATCTAAAGTATCTCAACGATCGGGTTTCTGCATCTTCACTTTCACAATAGTAAACCTATTTATTTATTTTTTTATCTACCAAAGGAGGGCCCTAGAGAAAAAGGTTTTGGTACCACTGGGTCAGGAAATGGTCAGTAATCTACGAATTTGTATTTAATGGATTAAAAACCATTTAGTGTACCTTTCGTTTCACAGCTGCAGAACATAGGAATTCTCGCTGGAGCTACATAATTGTGGGCAAAAAAAATGAGGATATTTCTATTCCACAGTGTTTTGCTTCAGCAGTGCTGCACATCTCATTTCAGGCTCTGCCAACGGAGTAAGACCTCTCATTCCTTACGTGGCCAAATTTTACACTTTGGGTGGAGAAAGGTTAGCCGTCCAATCGGCAAGGGCTCCCTTCAAGAATGCTAGAGTCGAGACTTAAGTCAAACCTATTACAAGGGGCAAATAGTTGCATGAAATATTCACCCAAGCCCATGTCCAGAGAAGTGCAACCATAAATAATTCACAAGGGGAAGTTAGACGCATGTCTGTGGGCTGCTGGAACATCACACATGCTATGGCCTGGACTATTGGATATTTGCTGTGGCAGGAATGCGGTTTATTCATGCACGTATGCATTTTTGGTGCACATTATAGAATCAGTTCATCATTTCTGAATATAGAACTGGGTCTTCATGCAATCTTGAAACACTTGAAGCGGTGCCAAATGTGAGAAAGTGGTTCACTTGAAAAATAAAAATAAAAAATGCATTCTAAATATTGGGGAAACCCAACGCTATCCCATAACAAAACTGATATTACGCTTACATAACATAAGAGAGGAATTTATTTGTAATAAAAAAATGTAAAAAATAAACAAGAAACAAATTGCAAAAGGCCTTTTCTGCAGCAAAGCACATCACACGGAGCACAGTATTTTGGTCTGAGCCAGCTTTGCAGTTGTGTAAGCTTGAGTGAATCCATATCCAAATCCTACATAACAATATGTTGTCATGGAGCTTAGCATTCTGGACTGAGCCATGTGTGTGTGTGTGTGTGCGTGGCCACAACTTTGATGACAACAAACTGCAACAAGCACGACTCCCCCTGTTACAGTTGCTACCTGAATTAATCAAGAACACTTTCAAATCAATAATGCTCCGATGGCCCCGGGGAGAGACACGTGGAGAGTTTTCAGGTCCGCCTGTGCCAGGCATGCAAAAGATAGTTATCACTCCGGCTGAGAAACGAGCTGCTCAGCATCAGCTCGGCTGGCGGATAAGTTTAAAACTCAGCTTGAGGAAACGGAGCAGGATGATGAACGACATCTCCGAGAGAATAGTACACGATGTAGCTGCGGTGGAGGTTTGTGTAAAAGATGATGTGCAAGAGGGAATAAAAGAGTCTGTTAAAAAAAAAAAAAAAGAAGAAAAATACACATTTGGAGGCTGCATTCTTGGAAACAATATACAGAAAGAAGAAAGAGGGAGATTCAGATTTTTTTCGAGCCATTAGTGGCCCTGCTGTGGGCTTCAGGGTACACCTCTGTGATGAACCAGCCGTGTCTTTTCTCCTACAAAGTTGTTGTCATGACTGGAGGAATGGACCATAACAACTCAGTGCCTTTCAGGAAACTGACACATGGATCGGCTGCAACTTAAATGGAGAAGGTGTGAACTTGAGGAAGACCTTTTTTTTTTTTTCTTCAATCTTCCTTTCCTTCCGAGCATCAATTGAAAAAAAGAAAAAAAAAAAAAAAAAAAAGATTTTTGCCTATTCATTTTAAGTTTTGCACAAAAGGTGAAATGTACTAATGCATCAATACCACTCTGACTGAATGCAGGAAGAATTGGGCATTTTTGCTGAACATCCATCCAGTCCTATTAGGGTGTGTGGCAGTGGGGTGTGGCGGCTGGAGATGGGAGTGGCTCAGCTGGAGGCCAGGCAGCTGGACGGAATCAGGTAATCAGTCACACAATAAAAGCACGCCGATGACCTGGTTCTGGCTCTCAGTTCGTCCGGAGAGAGAGAGGAGACAGGACAGGACGACCGAACCGGGACGAGACGAGACGAGACGGAGACGGAGCCGCCTTAAACAAACTGTTTACCCTCCAAAAGAACTCTCCCTCTTTTAATTTTCCCTCTGTCATCTCCTTGTGTGAGCGGGTGAACTCACATTTGGCGTCCTCTCACCATACGTATGACCAGCTGAGGAGGGCCATCCTGGACCGGCTGGGGAGCACGCCGGAGGGACGCCGCCGGTTCAGGGGGCTCCCCTTCGAGGACGCCGGCCGCCCCTTCCCCTACACGCAGCAGCTCTCAGAGGCGGCGAGGCGCTGGCTGCAGCCAGGGAGCTACTCCGCAGAGGACGTTGTAGGGCAGGTGGTACTGGAACAGTTTCTCGCCGGGTTACCCTCCTCCACAGAGCGTCTCAGCGGGCCGGCCGATCCCAGCCCCGAGGAGGTTCCCTGCGGGGACAGCGGCTGCTAGGAGCCCCGAGGGGGGGGAGCCCCGTGAAGCTTCGTCTCGAGCATCCCCGTCCAAGCCTGTGTGTCCAGTGGAGGACTTCACCCTCGAACAGTCCCGGGACGAGACCCTCCGTCATGCTTTCGACCAGGTCGTAAGTATCGATAGTTCCCCACTGCACCCGAACGCACCACTCACTCACCCACACCGCCATCTTAAAATGTAGGTCAACATCTAACTTTTAATAACTCTTAAAACTACAAACGGACTCATTTGTGGCTCAACCTGATGATTCCGTAGGTAAATATTTGAAAACGGGGGAAAAAAAAGTATTTTTCAAAACTAGACTTAAAATTGAAAAATCATGCAAAAAAAAAACTGCAAGCTTGTCATTTTTATATATATATATATATATATATATATATATATATATATATATATATATATATATAGCAACATGGTTCAGCTGGTTTATCCACAAGCTAAGATTGGTGAGGATATAGTGGCGCTGTAACAAGACACATTTTGTTTTTTTTTGTGTTGCTCGGAGCACTTTGGATATTTAGCGTGATTGCAAAGTTATGATTGATACATGCATGACTGTATTAAAAAAAAAAATATATATAGCCCCTATGTGCTGACCGACTCATATTCCACAGGCACGCTCTTTGATCGTGTGATCCTGTATGTGGAATATTAGCCGACTCACCCCGAGGCAAACGGTGTTATATCCAAGACTGCATTGATCAACAGATTGTGCATTGCACACGACACTTCACTGTCATTGATTTGCATGAGGTGGATCCTGATCAATGTGCGAAATGTTCCGAAAAAAAAACATTCACTTGTATTAAATAAAATTTAAAAAAAACACAGGTATCATGCTGCAAGTCTATTCTGTTTTTACTCCAGTGGGACAAACATTAAAAGGGGATAAGACCATCATATGTCTGATTGTATAGTTTCATATAAGGTGAATTAAGCAGAACATTCGCTCTTTTTTTTTTTTATTTGCCACAATCTTTAGTTTGAAGTTAACACTACGCTTTGGCCTACAGAGAGGATCTGCACAGAGTTCAACTGGCTAACAAGCTTGTGAAATTATTTATTGTCCTACAGTTTTCACCAACCAGTAAATAATGGCTGATGCCAATCCTTGGAACAAAGGCTCCAACACGTGCTATGATAGTGTACTGTGTCCTCAGATAAAAAGCTACAGTACTAAGCACGTTTTTTGGGGGTATTTTTTTATTAAACTAGTCAAGTGCAGCTCTCATGTCTGTGGTTGTATAACACCCCCCCTCCCCCTTCCATCAAATGTGTATATACATAATGTTGTACAGCTTTAGGTGCAGCAGCAACAACTATTTCAACGTTAAACTTCCCCTCTAGGACGATCATCGGGTGAGAGAATGGCACTCTGGCAACTGCAGCTTGAGAGCCCAATAAGGGAAACTTGAATCAAATACACGCGTTTCTTAGTGTTTGATATTAGTCATTCTGGTCATAGTACGGGCAGTCTCAGATTAAATTATCCTTTAGAGCTTCATTGATGTCTGAAAATATAAAAATGTCAAGAATGTTTTTATACCAGCCTGATGGAAAAAATACAGAATTCAAAATGAAAAAAAAAAAAAAGCGGAAGCCTGCAGCGTCACTGTACGGACTAAGTCAGCCAACAAAAGGCAGACGGAACATAGCGCATGTGAACAACAACTCCTTTTAAAGAGAGCACGTCCCAAGTCAGACCACCGAGTTGTTTACATGTAGTACATTTAGCCAAACCTTGTATTCCCAAAGCAGAATCAGGATGTTTGCACACTGCCCAGTGGAGTGACCGCTGATGGAACGACTCTGACATTGTGCTTTCCACGCGGACATACTGAGGCTTCCCGCTCAGGAAATTAGCCGTCCAGCTTGTCGGCTCTCCATTGAGATTACATCTGAGGACGCTAGATAAGGACAAGAGCTGTCTGTAAATGTTCGCTCTGTTCATTTGAATAAATCAATGTTTCATATGTACAAAACCGTTTTTTTTTTTTTTTTTGTGTGCGCGTGTCGAAAGACTGTTTGTGTGATGTTGGTGCAAGGTCACTGGGTCAGTGCTAATGCTAATGAGCAGAGCCGGAGGAAGACCGACGCTGCTCCCACAGTGCTACCTGAGGGTGCTGGAAGATTAACTTTATCTCATGCTAATGTAGAACCAGCAGCTGTAAAAGCCCCACAGCTTGTCAACTGTCAACCGTCAATTGCTTTGCCAATTTGAGACTTTGCCAGTAACTTCTGAATGATTAATTCACTGTGATTGGATTGAATGCAGTCGAGTTCATTTAACGGGAGGCAGCAATCTTAATCATCTAAGTTTATTTCCTTTGTTCATTCTTCCTTGTCACTCATTTGATTACACATTTCACGAAAAAAAAACCAAAAAAAAAAACCCCGTTCCCTGAGAGGCTCTTACTTTAGTTTGTAGAATTTGGAAAAATAAGAATGCTAATTATTTTTGATTGCTTGTCAAACATGTTCAATAGACGACGAGGTGGTGTGCGATGTTACACTGCGTGTCTGTGGAATTTAAAGTGTACTGGCATATAGGATACCTTGCCACACCTTTCGCTGAATTGATGGCACTAATTAAAAAACGTTGTTTCATTCATCAGTTATCAATGCAAATCCCAAGGCCACATGGAGGAGCCGATAAGGGGTGTTTTGTGCCCCCCGGCCCTCATCAGAGAAACAGATGTCTTTCATCTTTGACCAGCATGGGGAGGGGAGTCAGAGGCCACAGCATGATAAAAGGTTCTGCAACCGAAGCACGGACATGAGACGTGCGAACACAACACACAACACCATACAAGCCCACGCATACAGATTTCCATGCAGCCACTGCGGAGTCCCTGCACCCCCATCGCCCTTTTTCCCCAATCCCCTGCTAGCAGTGATGTTTTAGGCTTAGCCCGCTGAATCTCCTTTTAATGAAGTCCGGAGGTAAAAAAAAAAAAAAAAGTGCACACTCTCCCTCGCTGAGAAGCCAGCGATAGCGCTGCCTTTCATCATTACAGTAATGGCTCGGTCTCCCACCGAGCAGTCCTTTAATCCATGTCGATGACGCATATTGCTGAAGAGTCGAAATTGAAAGGCTCGTCTGTTTTCCCCACGACTTCACCAGTAAACATTGTGCTATGCATGTTGCGTGCTCGGGCATTAAAACACCTCGCTACCATGATAACCGATTGCATTCTCGGAACACATCCTTCGACGCTGTGTTGTTTGTGACCCCCCCGAGAGCTCGGTGCACTGCGGCGTACGGAGAATGCACCCACATGAAGATCTGCGTGGAAAGTCCTACTTCAAGCAAAAACAGAGCCATGTTGAAAATGAGTGGACTGATCCTTTTGTAAAAGCAAATTTTCGTTACCAATGTTACATGCTCAACTAGTTCTGGGCATGTGGGACAAATATTGAAGTTTGAAAATGTAAATGCTGTCAATAGAATAAACACACAATGATTCAACTTAACAACTAAGACAATAACATTACTCCAAATTAAAAAGTCTGAATAAAAAGAGAGGTCTTTAATTTCCTTTTAAAAACACAGAGAATTTGTCAGTGCCACAGTTTAGGGGCCTAACAACAGAAAGCACTGTCACTGGTACTTTTATAGGACAGATAAGGAACATTTCAAAGAAAAGTGGTGGAGGACCTTCGTGATCCGGCAGGAAAAGAAAATGATAGAAAATCTCCGATATATGGAGGAGCAGCATGGAGGTCATTCAAAGCTTTATAAACAAGGACGCCAACTTTAAAATCAATTGTAAAAGACACAAGTAGGCAGTGCAGTAGTCTTAAACCCGGGGTTATGTGAACCATTTTCTTTGTTTCAGAAGATTCTGAATTGCTGCTGTTTTCTTTTAGATTTTTCTTTAGGTAGTCCAGTAAAAAATCGTGAATTATGATGGTCTAAACGGCGAGCAATAAAAGTGGTCAGACTTTGGTAATATTTCTATAACAAGAAAAAAGGATGTTTTAATGACCTTGTTGAAATGAGAATGACAGATTATATCAGTCTAAAACAGCTCTCTTTTACTTGTAATGCGTTTGACAAAACCACCAATATTTGATAAATATGCAAATACTAAAATAATAATTTAGCTGTAAAAAGTTTGTACCCATCCTTACACACACATTTAAGAGTGGGACCGATGCAACACTAAAGGAAAAAAAATCCCAAAGCACTTAGGAGATCACAACAGAGTAGTGACGCACAGGGCAGTGAACCTATAGGAAGCACATTTGTCTTCAGTAAAAAAAAAAGTATAATGGACTAAACAAAGGAAACGGCATCACCTACAGAGACTGAACCTTCATAAAGTTCAAATCTGATAGATGTAAAAACAAGATCGGCATGATGAAAGGGGCTTCGGTAAGTGCTCGTACTTAAAGATACTTTGTACTTGATGCGCACAAGGCAGCACGATGAAGTGAATGCTATTTTACACTGCGGTTTGCTCTAAATTGCCGTGCATTTGGAGGCTTTTAAGAGCTATGGGTTTTAGCGTCAGGCCGGTGTCATTTTGTCATGCTTGTTGCAAAAAAGCACTCTAAAAAAAAATAAAATAAATATATGTATATATACATACATATTTATATATAAATAAAACCTTAATATTCCTTGTGCCCCTTTTTTACAGTTTATAACTCGACCTGCTCGGCTGCCCTGCAATGAATCAAAAAAATATGCAATGCTGTAACGTTGTCGTGACGCCATCCACAAAAGGTTAGTCTCGTCGAAGATGCACCTTTGACCCCCAACGTGTGACATCTCGTAGCCAAACGCTGATTCACTGGGGTTGTGTTATTTTCAACGTTGGCCTCTTTTGCTACAGCCACTGTCATGGTGATGCGTTTCTGTGCAGCTCATTAGAAACGGCTTTTCACGAGAAAGCGGACTGCATCTTGTGAGAACGTCGATATTGATGCTTCAGTCAGTTGGCTGGTAATGATAGGGATCGTCTTTTAGTAGGAGTAGAAGCCACTGCTATTGGCAGGATATAAAAAGCTGCCAGTTTCCAATGGACGCTGCAGCTGAGAGGGCGACATGCTGGCCTGGGCTTCACAGTCATTTGTCACGAGGTTCATGTGACGCTGTCCTGGCTCTGAACCTCACCGCTGCCTCAAGCTGCCTACACTGTGAATCCAGGCGTCAGTCGGTCACCTTAAGAAGGGACACTCGACAAACAAAGTCTTTACAGTTGTACACTGTCCTCTATGGATGCGGAGGGAGTTTTCCAAAGCTTCAAAATGGCATTGCATACAAAGTGGCTTTTAGATGCTGCATACACATTTTTTCGAGAGGAAACTCCATTCGTTTTGGCCATGTGTAAGGATCACAATGTCGTAGCACCTCGCCAACGTCGTTCAGAAGAAAAATACCTTGTTATCTTCAATGAGAAGCATACTCAGGGTCCATGATGTGCATGTCTACATTTATGTACTCAAAGCTACATAAATCAAAACAAGTGTGTACATTTCCGTCTACACAGCCCTTATGCGTCCGGCCCTCGACATGATAAACATCAACAAGGTTAGACCAACATAAAGACGCATTTTCTGTTGCTATATGAACAAGGACCCATGCCTTTCTCTCTTCACTTCCATTCGGTTGACTAGAGTGTGAGAGCAGCTGAGGGTTATAGAATCATAAGTTCGCACACGTGCCTCGACATCGGTGTCAAAGCAAACAGGTCTCATTCCAAATAGCCAAACGGATAAAGACGAGTGCACTTTGTTTACCTGCGAGTACTCTCTTTGAGGGCGTTTGTTTACGCGAACCAAAACCCATGTTTTATGTATTTTTATTTGATTTAATTCGAGTCTGCTTGGCAATCCGAGGCCAATCCAAATGCTGCGTACAGGCCAAACATAATCAACCATCCTCTCTGACCCTCTTCCATGTTATTCCTCGCACAAACCTGTTTTTCCCCCGCATTTAAAAAACACACCCACAGCCCCAAATCACATTCTATTGATGCATAGCAATGGGTTCACTACTAATTCAGCTTTTCCAATTTATTTTTCTCCCCTCGTTGCGCCTCCTCGGTGATATCATGCTATGCAGAGTGAAAATCCTCAGCCGAGTCCAAACACTTTTAACCTATTCATCAAACAATGTGTTCAATACATATTTATGGTTCACATATCATTGGTCAAAACATTTCGCTCAATAAAACATTTGGGTGATCATTGAACCAGTCTACAATGGACCGATTCATCTCCCAGGCTGCACGCGCTTCTTGTGCACGCCACTTGAAGCCACATTATTCAGAGCATCTGCCATATTCAGCTGCTATTAGATAAGCCAGTATTAGCAAAAAGAGAAAAAAAAAAAAGAAAGGCACAGCAGGTCACTCTCCATGCTGAGAACTGGAGCTAATAACATATAGGGGAATTTTTATTGTCAAACGGAATGGAACAATGCCTGTGCTAACAGAGGAATCGCGCTTTGGAGATTAGAGTTAGACCAACATGGATGCAGAGCCATTAATTGTCCAGTTTGGTCGGGACCTGCAGAGGTGGTGATTCACCCAAAGCTGTCACTTTTCTAGTCGAATTCCTCATTATGAAAAATAATGGTTTTCTATTTTAGACATATACCCTTGCCACAAGGCGGCTATTAAAGTTATATAGTCATATTAAAGATGCACTTATCATATTTTCATATTAACAGTAACTCAAATGTGTAATGGGGAAGAGTGTCTCGCATACTGATTGGTTTTGCTCACAAGCCTCGTTTCCAGGCATTTGTTTTTTTAATCAAACAAAGTTGCCATAAACCCACTGTATGCTACCTGCCCAGCTCTAAAAAGCACAGAGAATTTGAGCAACTAGCAATAACAGCTGAAGAGCTAACTTTGTACTTCAGGAGTCGGTGGAGACCAAAACAAAGAGAAAAGGCCTGAAACATAACTCCAAATGAATACCAACACTGCCCCATATAGCCAGAAATAAAAATGCTAAAAAGTATTCTGTATGCACGTGATGGCATGTAATGTTGTGTTTTCCTGTTTGGTGTCATGATGCCACTGACGGGAAAAAATGCAGCATATCCAACTGAGAAACTGGGACTGAATGTTTTGTCAATCCACTAATTGACTTTTTGACTAATTGTTCCAGTTCTAAACCTATATGACAAATACTACTTTTAAGTAAGCTTTCAAGGTGATATTATCAGATCTTAGTAACTCATTAATTCACAACCATGGAATAAATCAGCGTATGGACAATGCACTAGGTGCGGTTTGAATTTGGAAGCTTGGCTGGGTTACCTGGGTAACGGAGAAAGTTTTAAAAACCTAGACCGCGTCGGTTATCATGTGTAGTTTTGGCTTTTAATTGAGCAAGCCTCTCGAGCAGCTTTGCCTCGGTCAAATATCTGTCAAACTAAAAGCACCAACCTGCTGAGATCTCACATTAACAAGCGATCGAACAATCTGTCGCCAAATTCTTTTACCAGTCAGTCCCTTTTAGAAATCCCTCTATAGTGACACACTGAGGTGTGGAGCTAGTAATTAGGGCCTCTCTTCTCCACAGCAGATTGTTAGTGATATCCTCCACCAATAAGCCTTTCAGAACTCCGCATGAGTCCAAAAGCTGTCATCACCTAACATTAGCTGGCCCAAAAAAAGAGCTCAGCGATAGTGCAGTGAAATACTCTTCCATTAGCGCTACGTGTAAGATCACATCGCAGGTTAGGTTTTACCTGATGATATAAATCCATTTTGTTCACCAGGGAAGTGATTTACTCCCAACACCTGAGAGAATCTTGATATATCAGCACTGTAAAAGGTGCATTACAGAGCCCCGTTACTATTCAACAGTCGCGTGTTTACAGCTTGGAATCGGGGAAATATAAAGTGTGTTCATTGCTCGTCTCACCAACCGTTTTTTTGCAGTTTTCACACGGTGTTTTATGTAATGAATAATAACCCTCAGGTTCTCGGACATATTACATTGCAGTAATACATTTGCGATAACAGGCTCCAATTAAACTGCCATTCCAAACCATCCATCTATGCTTAGGCTAATCTTCAGCACAACACTCTCAGTTGTTAAAGAGTTCTGCAGTGACCTCCACTGTGATCAAGTGGCACCATTACACAATCTCGTACTGTACAGACGCACTCGCACACCAACACACCCTTATTGTGTTTGACCCCTGGAAGATTAATAGTGTCTTCACTCTAAATCTGTCTTTTGTGGAGTTCACCATTAGCGTCTAATAGCGGTGTTATTTCATAGATGGTGTCAACTTGGCAACGTGAGGCGTTATAAGTACGGTTATCGCAGGCTATTTACCATAGAGATAGGCTCGGAGCAAGATACAGCATGAACTTGATGCTCTCATGGATTACTGGACGATAGGAAATATATCCTAAGAGTGGGAGGTTTAAAGAGAAAATAATTTCCTGTGCTTGCCACGTATTTTACTTGATTTAAGGGATTTAAAAGGTACAGACCGCATTGAACAGGTAAAATAATGGCTGGATGGATGAATGGAATGATGGTCTATCTAAGCATGTGGTCTGCAATGCATTCAAGTTGTGGAAACAAAACAGCATGAAACTAAAGCTTCCATTATTTTCTAATATGTTTAATGTACTTCACATCACTGTTAAAGCACATTAGCGTTTGACAAGTATGGAATTGTTAAGACTACTATAATTGTATCAAAGCTGCCAAAAGCCCTTTTTGTTCCTTTTTTATTACGCCTTGGTTTCTTCTTATTGTTTTACTTCTTTTCAGGTTGGAAAAGCTAACAGTCTTATGCTTTTGACATCATCTGACATAGCAGATTAATGGTGCTATTACAGTATAGCCAAAAATGTCTTCTGACATCAAACAATGCCAATGGCAAAGAATGCCAATTTGGAACACTTTTTATTTTATTTCTTTCTTTTTTTAAAGTGAGGCAATGGAACTTTTGCTGAACATCAAAAGGATAATGCTAGAATGAAGCCTAACAGTAGCACAAGTAGAGCACAGACTTTAGCCACCATCAGCCAGCCTAGTGGCCACATCACACAAGGTGTAGCCGCATGGGTCCAGTTTTGCAAACCCACATTAATAATAATAATATTAATAATACTTTAATGACAAAGTTATTAAATCCATTTTATTATGCTTGATCATTTTAGTTGATTTAGATTCTTTTCCCAGAAAAATCCAGCCTATTTTTGCCCTCAGACGCTACCCGCCTGCATATAATCTGCACCTGTGGATTTATATAATTGTCTTTTTACCGGTGAGACAACTCTTTTGCAGGTTACCACCAGGTACCTGCTGCAGGACTTTGCCCCGCAGAGAGCATTGAAATGAGCAGGGTTGTTTTTCTTCTTATTGCTTTCAAATTCAACTTCACACCCATAAAGGGAAGCTATTATGTTTTTATTTTATTTTAAAAAGGCACACAGTCTCACTTTAAGGCAGGATGAGGCACGTTTCATTGCAGGATTAGGAGACATTTACCTCCTGAAGCGGACGAGAAATACATCCACGCGTCATTGCTCTCTGTGGACACTGATGTATTCGCAAGCTGTGGTAATGGAAGAACCTTGATAACATTGGTGGCGAAACGACATTGACCAGCCAAAATCGGATTTTTAATAAAACGCCAAATTAGCCTGATGCATTAGCAGACGAAATGGTACAAATGGTAATGTCCAGCCTATGTGCCTGCGAATGTGTCAGGAAGGATTTTTTTTCTTTTTCTTTTTAAAAGCTGTCTGCCGCTTGGTTGTTCTAATTTCAAGGTTCTGGAGGTGCTGTAGATGCTTGGCTAGTGGACGGTGATATTGCTCCTGTGTTGCCGGGGATGTAACCCCCGCCGCCCAGACAAGATGTCATCGGATTTATGATTATGGATTACTTGCAGATTGTGTCACAGTGGCTACAGATGTTGAGTGTCACAGTGGGAGAAGGAAAGATGGAGAGACCAGAGAAAGAGATGGAACTGTTACCAAGGGTATACTTGAAGAGATTCACTCCATTCACGCATACTTGTCAGGCTAAATCCCTAGGATGCTCATTTTCCCTTCAATGATAACTAACAGGGCATGCAATATAGCTAGATGTGTCTGCACTCAAGAGTAGTCACCCCCGCCCCCCCCCCCTCCACATGCATGACACTCAAAATCTGCAATAGTCCTCCTTCCTACGTTGCATTTGATTCATTCTTTTCAATATTCCTGGGGAATTATCTTTGTTTCATTACTTGATTGTGACGCTTTGTTCGTATTGCAATTCTAATAAAGCCACAATCACTCCTCTAAATACAATATTAAACCTAATTATGTGGAAGCAATATTTTCATTCCAACAACATGCCAGGCTGCGCTTACTTGTCGTCTGCTTCATTTCATAAAGCTTTAATTAAAAACAACAAAGGTTCATTGTCCTCCAGATGCCGTCACTCAGTGGACACATTTCAGATGTGAAAACTGTCAAGAAGTTCAAATCCAAAAGTTTGAAACCGAAAGATGCCGTGACAAACTGTTCACAGCGGTGTATTATTTGTAAAAAGAACATGTCAACCGTATTGTTTGATGAATCACCCCTGTAATGAACAAAAGGGTGCACTTTAAAGGCAATAACAATATGTCTCATTTACTTGAGTGCCTCTTAAAAATGTCCAATTGACAGTAGATTGTTGAGGGCTAGCGCAACAAAATGTATCAGCAATTGGGGAGGTCTGGAGTCATCCTTATTTGCTATGGAAGGTATTAGAAACAAAATAAATTACTGATCCGTGATGGAAAAATCTAGTGCGAGAGAAACTGATAGAAATGTAAGTACCCATCTAAAAAGCCCATCCTCGTAACTGAAAATGGATTGGATGGGCACCCAAGTTAGTGTGTTTTCCCACCATCCTCTCAGCGTCCATCGTGAAGGTCTGACATACTAAAGCCAGCACAGGCCAAAGGATGAATCTCATATTCCTGTCACTGAGGCTAAAGAGAGCAAACCCAGACAACAGCTGGTCAGGCTGAGTGGAAATTGACATAACAGATGAACTAACATTTAGCTCTTGGAATGGTAAGCCTGGCCTGGCATTTTGTGACATTTGCCTCGCCACAGAGATGCATTTGGAGGGTCGCAAGAAGAAAGAACACAAGGGTGGAGGAGTATAATTGTGGGCTGACCATTCATTGCGGACTTATTAGCGGATCTCGAAACGGCACAGTGGACAGTGAGTAATGTCGAATGGAGTTGTGACATGTCACTTATTTCTAAATTTCTATTTCACACATGCTGCCCCCTTTAATGGAGCTCTAATTGAAGCAAAAATTAAATGTGCGCTACGTGCTTTACTGAACAGATCTTATTCAACTCTGAGGGATGAAATTCTAATATGGCAGTATTCAAGCCACTCTCAAACTACTGTTCTCAAGTGGCATCATGGCACAATCTGCAGTCCCCTTCATCTTTATGGAGCATTTTAGCATCTTTCAGCTCATTGTTTTGGTTTGGCTCCCAACTATACTGTTTTGATTCAGTCTCGCTACCATGTTTGGCATAAAAACACTGTATGAAAAAGTGAAAATATGCAAATGCCTCTAATTGGCCAAAAACATCAATGTCCAGTTGCTTTATCCTGGCTTTCACACTAGACTAGAGAAAAATATAGACTGGGAATAGTAGAGCAGTCATAATTTTTCCGCCTCACGGGTATCTTTTTGTCTGCAAAGCACGAGTATGATTTGCGCTTTATTTCCCACATGGCAGGGCAGAGACGTCCCGTATGTGTCTCTTTTAAAAGTGCATAAAAAGAGTGCATCAAAACAAAATGTGGGTTCTCTTCTACATTGATTTCTTTTCCCATCTCGCGTCTTAAAATCAGAGTGTAAAATGACTAGAAGACACTAAATTGAGGAGGACGACCAATTTTATTGTCGAGACGTGAGAAACCTTCACTAGATTTCGATTCGGGCATGTGTTCACTTGTGTTTTCAGCTCCTTATGCCTCAAATCAATAATTCCCTGTCTAGCTTTGAGTTGGAGGAGATGTTCCACGTTGCACTTTCATCTTTTTCCTCATCTGACCTTTAGAGCGGCAGACATCATGCTTGAGAAAATATTCCGCAAATTGACAAAGACAGATCTTTTTATTAACCCTTTGTTTTTTTTTTTTTGGTCCAACAAACGAGTTTTCCCCTCTTCGGTGCTCCTAGTTTTTCCTTTCTCTCGCCGAGTCTTGTCATCCATCCTTGAAGATTTGTGCGCGACGCAAAACCAAAGCCTGTGTTAGAAAAAGACCACAGGCCTTACTTTACATTTGCAAATGGTTGAATGTTAAAAGTGCTGCAGTGCCCTTCATCTTAAGTGCCCTTAAGGTTAATTAACAGGACCTAATCATTGCCATTTGATCTACGATTTCAACTAAGAGACGAAGCATCTTTTGTGTTCACATTTTAATAGGTGAAAGTAATCAAGCGGCAAAACCCACTTGACAACTTAACGATGAATAGTAAAGCATCCGAGAATTCAGACTAATTCAATTTCTAGAAACATAAAAGACTTTTTTTTCTAAAAGAATAGCACAAACACAAACCTAAAGAGTTAAGTTCAAGATTACTTGAATGAATCCATATAAAATAGAAAAACACCGGCGCTGTGCATTGCAGTCCGTCAGGCGATTCCTCCCACCTGTTCACTCTTGTGCGCTTTTTTCACATCTCCATTATGAATTTATCTCTGGCTTGCAGAGGTTGTTGTGTCACTCCGTTATGCACAGGGCCATTGCAGGAGAACAAATTAAGCTTGACAAGAACACAGAGAGCTCCTCTGAATAGAGCATCTTTAGTCTAGCACTGGGTGTAAAACCAAACGGGAGATGTATCCCGTCACTCTGTGCTTTCTTTAAATGACGAATACTGTTTTCAGATCGGTTTCAGGTTCAATTTCAAATCAATTGTGGTTGCGATTAGACGTATGGGCATTTTCCCGGGCTACATTGTCTAGTGTCACCGGGGTATGAAAGGAATTGCCTTCATGCTTTTGAGTCATGAGACACTACACACAAGTGAAGCATCAATCCAATGCGAGTATTTCTGCAGCGGTCGTCCATCATAACCCCCTTTAATCAATATTAAAACATACATCACACAAACTTTATTACGGGCAGTTTAATCTAGCTTAATAGAACCCAGGCAGCTCGTTTTTCAGGCGCTGGCAACAAAAAGCAAAACGACAAACAAGCATTACAAGCGTTATTCTTCATGTCCTCACTTAATTTTCTTAAGCCCTTTGCATTTAAGACGGCAGGCGTTTAGATTACATATCGTTAGTTTCACATCTTGATAGCCGAGGAAATATATTTTTGTGCATACAAAGGGCGTAAATGAGCACTATGGCAAAACGTTTTTTCCACAACGTCTCGTTTCACGACAAACGAATAAAAAGTAACCTTTGAAATTGAAACCTATGAGCTAAAAAAAAAAGCGCAGTTTTATTCAACGGCCTGTTGAAATTATGTCATATTTCTGATAATGAAACTACTCAAAGATGACTAAAAACCAAAAAAAAAAAGGAAAAACAGCTGCCAAAACGAATGCTGTGTTTTCCGACTGTCCACATATGGCAGGATCATAGATATCATGTTTTATTCCAATGGCTGGTGGGGTTTTACCTACAGTGCGGTGCCATTAAAGTTCAGTGCCTTAATCAGGGTCTGTCAGTTCCCCCTTTGATGGTGGACTCCGCAGATGGAATACTTGCCAGCCACTGTGTGACATCTCACAGCTGGACAACACCCTGCGGTCAGCGCTGTGGACTGAACCTGCTACTTCATGTTTAATTTGTCAGCTTCGCTGCCTGTGTGCCAGCAGTCATCTTGGAAAACACCCACATATATATGAACGGCAAGACTTTATTATTTCTTTTTTTTTTTACTATACTTTGATCTTAAGATATCAAATACATGCAACACTACTCGCTTAATAAGATTAACTTACATTAAAAGCAGTTGATCTGTCAACGCGGATGTTGATCTGTGATGCTTTTGCACTAAAGAACACCAAAGAGATGAGGAGGACGATGTTGCGGTGGTTTTCTGAGTGGAGCTGCTAATGAAGAGATTTTTAACCGTCAAACCTAGAGGCAATATCAAAGCAGTGTATTGTAACATTTCTGTGCTTTTAATCGAGTAGGATTATGTTAGATAATACTAGTCCAAGCACTACATTACCTGCAACAGATGTTCCCCTAGTGGCTATAGACCATGTCAAATGTCCACTTCAACAAAGGAAAGGGATATTACATTCTATTTAGCAGTCCTCCTTATTTATTTAAGCTGATAATATGATTGAAAATGTGAATTTCGGTGAGTGCATTTCTAGAATGACTTTAAAGCTGCATTAGAAAAGCTCATGATGTGAAAATGCCACGTTTTTCGCTTTTCGGATGCCTTACACTGAGCTGGAGGATGGGAGGAGAAAAAAAACAAAAAAAACATGGCAGAGAGTTTGCAACCCACCACTAGCAGAGAAGATATTTAGATCAGTGTCTCTCCAAACCTTGATCAATGATATCTGCTGAGGGATGTCTACCCACAGTCTGCTGAAATGGTGGAGCATGTCGCGAAAGCAAGGATTTATTAGGCCTGCTGAGAGCAGGGAGGCATATCACCAGCTGGGAAAACCATTAGCCTGCGAGTGCAGAGAAAGAACAGGAATTCTAAGACAAAAGAATTAAAAGATAGACGACAATAGATGACCAATGTCCCGTACCACAGCAACAATGACTTCCTGAGAAATACAGGAAGCAGCGAGGCAGCCAGACTTATTATACAAAAGTAAATCAGTCTCTGTTTTTAAGTACATTATTAACATTTAAAAAAAAAAAACGACCTATGTTTTATATTTTCCTCCCCAGGTTGACTCTTGTAATGGCAATTTAAGCAAGTTAACTTCACATTCAGCTAACCTCACTCGCGGCTTTTCCGTCACTATGAAATGACATAACGTGAATAAACATGGCTGAACATAAGCGCCAGTTGCCATCATCAATTCATTATCACACACATCGGAAGAAAAGCAAAAACAACCCTACCCTGCAAAACATTTCTGACTTAAGACACTTCGGTGACTAAAGCCAAGTGTTATGCAACATGTCTCGGTGGGGAAAGTGCAAGAGGAGGAGTGTCAAGGAAGTCCAAGTCGAAGTTAAGTCTCCTCAAAGAACCCTGAAGAAGAACTGTAGGAGTAACGGAGGACGACTGTGGCTTTTGGACACAAATCATTTGTGAAGAGGGGCATTCGGTTTTAGATGCAAGGTCGTCCCCTGATGCTTCCAACCCTGGTTACTCATGCCTTAAGAATGTTTGTGTGTGTGTGTGTGTTGGGGGGGGGGGGTGATGAGTCTATGTTTTTGTATGCGTGTCAGTTTGGTTACTCATGGGACCAGAGGTTTCTTCCAGAGACAGACAGTGTTAACTTCAGCGCACACACACGGGCGCACAAACACGGGCACACACGGGCACACACATTAATCTTTGTCGGGACTGGCAGGGCCCGGGGACACTTTGGAACTAGTTTGTGGGTGGAAGGACATAGGAGGACGCGCGAACATGTCTTGTTGGCGAGTTCCGTTCGACAACGGTAAAAAACGGTTACGATTGAGTGACATTCAAATCGCACCGATTTGTATGTGTAAGCTTCATGTGCACAGGATGCCTACATATCTTTAATCCGTCTTTCATTTGCATACTAAGATGTTACCCGCAATTCAACTCACTCGCTGCATTTTAAGGCTTAAAGCGCATTGGCTGCAAGGACCTTGGGGTTCGCAGGGACAGCATGTGTTCGCTTTTGCATCCTGATCAAGGTCAGTCTGAAATTATTAAGTCAAAACTCATTTTTTAGCAAGGAGACATCTCGCCTCACTCCTCTGGCTGAACGCCGTCTCCTGGTAACTTCTCTAATTATTGGAAGAGATGGGAGTCATTCCCTAGGTTAAGGAAGTTGATGCTTTGACTCCTAAAAGGACGGACTAAAAATGTCCAGTCTGAATTTCTACTGTGAGATGCTTGATAAATAGGGGCCCTGGGTTTACTTTGTATTCTGCCAATCAAAATGTACACATGGTGGGTCATTTACAGTGTGATGCTGGTATATTTAGTTCAGATAAATAAGATAAGATAGGTAAATCTGCAATCTTACAGCAGCTAAAGGACAGTACAAGATCAAGAGAAAATACAAAAGTATATCAAATAAGTGAACAAAATATAGTGAAAAGACTCAAATTCAAATTATTGCATATTAATTTGACTGATATCAATAAAAAACAAAAAACATGAATACAAAGGAGACTCAGTCCCTCTCAGTCCTTGCTACGGCCCTGTTAAAAAATGTATAAATCATACATTCAGTGTCTAATAATCCAGACAATGTTTGCATGTCATAAAGTATGGGACCCTTGTATTATACTCTAGGCAATAAAAAACAAACAAAAAAAAAAACCCACATTCAATATCAAAGAAATACATCAAATAGTGACTGTATATTTGAATACATTTACACTGCACATATGGCCGATTGAATTTCCATATAAAACGGATCGTATAACACATCTGTAAGCCCCCCTGCTCACCAGTACAGTGATCCACACAGAGGGAACTGGAACAACACAAGCTGTAGATGACAGTGGTGCTCAGTACACCACCGCGAGGCTTTAATAATGTGTAATCCTTCTCTTACAGCAGCGGAGTGAGCTTCGCCTTGTGTGCATGTGGGTACGGCTTTGTCACAGTTACTGCGCGTCAACTGCCGATTCCCTTTATTTTACTTTTCTTTTTTTTTTTCTTGCTTCCTTCTTGCTGCAACATTTCAACACTCCGACGGGACAGGACTCGCAGAAAGAGTCGAGGCACTTCGAGGCAACGCGTGTCTGTTTGGAGCAGGACTTCTAACGGAGCTGGTGCGGCAGAGGTACTTTAGTTCTGCCCTTGACCCAAGTCAATCTGCCATGTCTCGTTCTCAAATTAAGCCCATGATGGCTGTGCAGGCCCAGCCCACGCACCTTCTGGCCAAATGAGCATGCGAACGTCCCTTCCAACCAATAGCTGCTACTAATTAGCTAAACTGATTGGCAGCATCTCCGTTGCATTAAGTAATCATTTCTTTGGGTGACAAACAATGGACAGGAATTAATATCCTGTAGTTATGTAATGTTTTTGTCTCAATGTCGGATCCCAGCTGTCCATAGCAAATGAAAAAAAACAGCCTTTTATTTAGCTTTTAGAGAGAAGAGAGAAAAAAAAAAAATGAAGATTGAAATCTGGCCGTCCACGAAAATCACTTTTGCCCTTTTGCTTGTTGCATTTGTGCTGTGTTGACGAAAATATATATATGCGTTGAGAGAGTTTGGAAGAAAATGCTTGTTTTCTAGCCACAGTGGTGGGCAACAAAACATTCTGCCGTCCAAGATCTCGTAGGAAATATTCTAAAAGTCTTTTTTGGCTCAGCCACATTCACTGATTTTGATATCACAGCCAGGGTTTCTTATTCAAACACGGGATAACACCTATTGGCAAAGCAAGCAATGTGCATTAGTTTCACTGAACATGTGAATAGGTTATTTTTTAAAACGGCTGATGAACGAATGTTGAACCCCTCTCAAAGACATATTGCATACGAGGCTTGGCTGAGAAAAAAGCAGACACAATTTATGTAGGAAATTGGGGAAAAGCCATCGAAAATAGAGGACTGGCAAATTAAAGAATATCGTCCATCTGTTCCAATAGGTACTTTACTGGATGTTGATTTAAAATTCAGCAAGGGGTCCATAGAGTTAACACGACACATATTAATTCCCCCACAAATAAAGATGAATTATTAGATTAGCTTTGACGTATTTGGAATGTGTCGAATCAACAGCTTAAGAAAAAGTGGAAGATGTTACCAATATGTTCGGGATACGAGTGTTGCTACGAGGTGATGTTATTTCTCAAAAGGAGAAATTCTACTCCTCAGAATCTGAAGGGTCCATATTTCATTTATACAAGCCAGAAATATTAATGACAGCCATCATTTTTTCAATATCTTATTAGTCCTTCCACTACAAATGCAAAGATGCTCCGTGCGAGTCCTCGTTAGGTACAGTCGTGTGATGTTGGCTGTTACCACCTTCTGGGAGAAGGAAAAAAAAAAGAAGGAAATTGTGACGTTGGCCGTTACAAACAGAAGCCCAGAGGCCTCAATGGCTTGCTATGCCCTTTCATTTGCTCCTGTAGAGTTCTCACCAACAAATCCTTGGAAGATTTGAAAAATGCCCTTAAGGTGACTGGCAAGTTGTTTGTGAAGAGGAGGCAGGGAGGGGAGAAAAAAAAGCAGTTATTTATCACTGCACACATTGACCCACAGTACTGTAGGGCAGGGACTCCCAACCACGCACCGCACAGGGGTAACTTCTGAAGTTGCTCGCAGGTATGTAGATAGACTGTGGAGCAGCTCAAATAATTCAAAAACATACGGTATTGATGTTTTGATTAAAAATATATATCCACATATTGAGTCAGCTGTAACACTGTGTGCGTGAAAACAAATGGCTACACTCACTGATAAATGGTTGTAATATTTTTCCTAGTTATAGTTATCTGAAGGTAATGGATGAACGGGGGGGAATTTTTGCTCAATGTTACACATAGATGGGTGAAATAGTTGTCTTAAAAGTGGTAGGTAACGCTGACATTCATGAATGGTCGGTTTTGTTTTATACCTAAAAAAAAAAAAAAAGGCTGTTTTTTCTCTCCCTTTTCTTGCAAATGATTGTGGCATTAAACCTTTCTCAATTAGCCATCTGGGGTCGATGGAAAAATAGCACTCAGACTGTAATCATGGTTCCCCTACCTTGCTTGCCAAATACTCACTAACCGGCTGGTCTCTCCAGCTCTCTCAAATGTCCTTATGTGCTTGATAGTCACTCGGTGGAAATGTTCACAAATCTGCCCATGTGCGCGTTTGGTGTGTGTGCATATTACAGTTAATCTTCTAGTATGAATGACTCTGTCTGTGAAAATGTGCGTGTGTCTGTGTGTGTGTATGTGTGTGCGCGTGAGGCCCAAACCAACGCTCTGCGCGACTGATGATCACCCAGTGAAAACATTTAGATTGCCTGCTTCTTGGTGCCAGTCTGGATTAGGCTCGCGATGAAACCATTTCTCCTTTGATTACCGTTTTGGCGTTTAACCTACACTGATAACAGGGGCCCATCAGCAAGGGACGGCTCTGTGGGCCAGACACCAGGTACATGCAGACACACACATACAGTCCAGATAATTGACTCATCATGTCATTGCCAACACACCCCCACCCACCCCATTCACACTCTGTACTGTTCTGCACTCAGGGCACACAAAAGCTATTTGGATTAAAAGCATCCGCCATGTGTGACGTGTGAAATCCTCTCTCCCCGTCTCTCTCCCTGTTTATGCTCAAAGGCACCTCTGCATCTTGCTAGCAAGCAGCGCGAGGCTGCTCGACTCAGCCACTGCATGCAAATTAGACGATTATCTCACCTCCGAAAGAAAAAAAAAAAAAAAAATCCTATTATTCCCGTGTTTCATAATGCGTTTTTACAATGTGCTTCTGCATGTACAGTAGGCGACGATACTAGCAGGACGTAAACAAACACTTAAGAATGTTCTTACTAATAACTTTGCTCTTGCCAATTCCAAACATTCACCAAAATTCCCAACCGAGACGATCCACCCGAGAGTCTGTGGAGGTTGTAAATCACTACTTGCTACTACACAAGGAGTTACCAGCCACGATTCAGCTGACGACAAGACTGTTTATCAACTTAAAAATCAGTAGAAGACACTAGTGCTGTGAGAGGTATTTATCATCCTATGATCAGTGAAGCAGCCAAGTTAGTTAAGACACTGCTGCACGTAGGTTTTTCTCCCTGCACAAACCAAAGAACATTTTTCTTTCTTTTCACATTTTTTTTCACATGCTGTTCCCTGTTGCTTTTCTGTGTCCTTTTATATTTTCAAAATCAATAACATCTGTGGTTTCCTTTATATGTTTTTAGTTGGTCCAAATTGTCTACATGCGTACGGACAAATTGGTGAATAAAAAGGGATTACATTAATTTTTTTTAAACACATTTCTCGAGGTCGTGAAGAGTATTACTCAGCGCGTACTCATCTTCTGTGGCTCTACATGAGCTTTGTGAAGTACGAGGAAAGTGACCCTGATGATGTCACAAGGTTGTCTCGGGTACGTCGTGCAGATTCATAACAGAAAGGCTGTGGTACAAACTTGGGTCACGGAGTTTGAAAGATGGGGGCATTTAACAAGCAGGGTGAGTTGCATTGAAAGGGACGCTATTGGTTGCATCATGGGAAATGTAGTTTGAAGCTCGACCCATACTGGGGACTGAAAGTCAGGATAACTAAAATCGAATCAGATGAAGACAATAGTGTGATTTAAATAAAATGGGGTATTCTCAAAATAAGGAATATCGGGTGTAGTCACGCCGGGGTTAAACAATAGCTGAATGAGTGAAGAAATAAAAAAATTAAGAAAATCCTGCACACTAGGAAAACACTACTCACACATTTGGGTTCCAAGTGGACCTTTACATTTTACGTTTGCATCGTCATTGTAAGAAAGTTAGCGTGCTGACGATAGCCTATAGCTCAAATCCCTGCTTCGCCTAAAAAGGGGCATCCCTAAGTTACCAGGGTAACCCACTGTAAGGGATTGCCCAGGGCTATCATCACAACACAACAAAAAAGGGGATATTGGACATTTCAAATGCAGTTTGAACGGTAAAAATCCATTCAGCCACTGTGGAGATATCGATATCCAAATTCAAGAAAACTCTCCACAAATTTGAGGGTGTAGGCTTTAAGGAGTATTATCATCAATATACTATAATTGTGATTTCAACATAACTCTCCCAGGGAAGCATATTGAACATTTGACCTCGGGAAAGAAAAAAAACTACCGAGAACCATAAAAGCAAAGGTCTCCTTAATGTGTCATATTAAGAGGATATTGAGCTGGGGAATATAACCTGGGGACACAGATATGCTCCCGCCTCACGAGCAATGGCTCTAGTAAAAGTACTACTATGCAGACAAAAACCACAGTATATTTTTGCTGTCAAAATCAATGATGGTGGCATATGTCAAACCTTTGCCAGCGCCAGTCAGTGCTTTCTTTCGGTAATGCTGGTGTCCGTATGTACAGCAAGGCAAACAACTTAGCCCCTGGATAATACTGTGTCAATGTTTCCATTATTTAAAGGTCAACGTCAGCAGGGCAATCTCTACAACACTTGCTGTACGGCTTCAAAGGGTGGGGCATAAATTAATGCTTCCCCGCATCTCTAACTGACATTTGTTTATATTTGTGGGACTTGATGCCTTATGATGATCACCGTCTGGAGCTTGTACTTTGCCCGGCATTTTATTTACTGCTACATCACCGGTCGTGTGTGCACATTCGCTTTGGCAAACAGCCCCGGCTCTAAATCTAGGAGGAATCTTTTGCCTGCGTACGTGCCCCGATGGTTCATGAATAACTCTTGCTTTAAGATACTGAGAGTGGATTCGGGCAAGAGGGGAAGGGGGGGGGGGGGGGGACATAAATCTGAGGCTGACACCCTCAGTGAAAGTCATTAGTCAGCCGTCGCAGACCCTGGCCCTCTGCCATGTCACGAGATCCACTTCTCCCTCCCTTCCCCCATCTCTCTCTCCCTAACGAGGGCCATCTTGCTCGCCCATAGCCTCATTCCTCTAATGGAGCCAATGAAATCAAGAGGAGGATTTATGATGATGCAGCCCGTTTTGAGATTTAGGAACACACACACACTGACTGTGTATAACACTGATGGCATGTTGAAGTGAATGGATATTAAAGTTGTTATCCGTTATTTATATTTAGCGTGAAAGAAGCGTATTGAGTGACAGCACGAGGATGATGGCGGCACGAGTCGGTAAAAAAAATCTTGAGTAACGAAAGAGGGATGGATTATGAATTCATCTTTTTTTTTTTTTTTTCTCCCAGTCTAACATGCACACACAAGGAGAAAAAAAAAATGACTTCAAACCCCCCCCCACCACCCAAGAGGAAGGAACCGGTAGGAAGAGCAGGAACTATGTTTACCAAAGCACAACCCAATTCATTGTGACAGGGCACTGAGGAGAAGGTAACAGCGTGTGCTGCAGCAAAGTTCAGAAGATTTGAAAAGGTCCTTTTTGTACCTTCAGTGAATGTGATTGATGTTGGGCAGCCCCCCGAGAAAGCGGGCGGCTCATCCACTGCTGTTTTCAGGATAGGGGTGATCATGTTTTTTTTTTTTCCGGGATTCACTTTCTAGTGAATTTAGGGAAGATGCACACGGCAATTTCCAATTTGCTCAGGGAAGGGCACGCATTTCGGCCGACAACATACAAATGCACACAAATGGTCTGTTCCGGACCGTACAATGCTGGATATCGTCTAATCCTGCGCCGCATGTGTGTAATTGGAGCTTGCAGAGGTCAGACTGTGAATGAATCAATGCCTGGATCAATCCAGAATGCATTTAATTTTGCAGAAACGCGGAGCCCTCGTTGTCTGTCCACTGGCCTTTTATTAGATGAAATTTAATCATTGCATTCAGGCCTTATCAGCAGCAGGAGACAGGAAATTAACTGCTTAGAAGATATTAGTCAACTTTGTCACGCTGAATACAACTTAATTGCGTAATAATCCCTCAATGGCATTTCACTTGTTGACACAAGACCAGCCAATAAATGCTAAAGCTAAACAAGCCCGGAGCAATGTAAACATGTATGGTTCTATTAAGCTGATATTTATGACTGCCGCTATCACTTGTGCTTGTTTTAAGCTGTTCTGTGCTGCAGGTTTTTGTGTTGCCTGCAGAAAGGGTAGGTGCTTCTGCCAAGAATAAATTGAATGTACTGCACCAAAGATTTATGTTACTATAGGACACTTGGTTGTGCAAACCGGGCGTGTTCTTTTTTTCGGATGATTTGTTTATTCCTCCCAGGTCTTTGCAAAGTATTAAGAGAACAATGACACGTCTACACGTTGGCAGCTCTGTACCAACTAAGGCCGTGTTCAGACAGAAGCCGGCACTGTGATATTCTTTTCATTTGAGACCACATCCTCAACAATGGATTGCATTTTGTTTGCTCTTATGGTCCTTGAGCAGCTGTCCAAATTGTCAAAAAAGTCCTACATTACTAAATACTACAAACTAAATGGGTTTTTGACAAATGCATCCAAGCACTCTTGCCCATATCGTGTTTATTATTATAAATAAAGTGGCAATCTTTAAGATTTCTATGTGAATCAATGTCTGTTAAGTCATCGCCGAAGGAGGTAAACAGTGGTGATCGAGCCGATGGCCCAGTTATGAAAGTATTGCAATATTCATGTATTTGCAGTATTACAAACTGGGCGTTTGTGGTGACAATCCAGGAAGAAAAGGCGCAAAAACTGAAAAAATGTAACCTTAGGTATCAACAACAAATCAAAGACGAAGAAATAAAGACATTCCAAACATTTTTACTTCCTGTGAATACATTCCAAAGACGACAGAACTTTATGATTTGATTTTTGTTGGTATGAGCCGGGTCACCTGAAAATGAGCACAGACATCAGCGGCTCTACAAAGAGAGTAAACATCAAAGCCAACATTAAATACGCAACTCCACAGGATGCATGACATTCCGTAGGACAATTTACCCTTCACTGCCGAGCTCCTGATGCATGACCTAAAGACGTGGTGAAGCCTTTCCACATGGGTAGCATCAAATGAAAAGCAAAGGTCAATAATGCCGTTTTCGTATTTTTAGATCTTAGCCTGCAGGTACACGCATATATGCTCTCAAACGCATACGCATATATGCTAATTTGTGATCAGCGCAACAGTTAAGAAGCATCAAATGAATAGTTCAGAGATTAGAGGCAGGTGTGTCGAAAGAGGAACTCCAGCAGATAAATGCAAAGAAGGAGAAGATCTTCTCTTCGCGCTCTGTCCAGTCCTTTAATCCCCTTCACGGGCCGCAAAACACTCACCACACACACTGAATCAAGGCGACAGAGAGCAGCTGAAGTGCCAGTTGAAGACCGTGCATACAGTATGTGGCCGATGTGAGTGTCCGTCCCAGCTGTCTCTTCTTGTCTACTTCAATCAGGGCCGTCCAGAACGGGGTTTTAAAAAAATAAAATAAAAAATGTATCGCAGGTGGTTTGCTGCTTTTGTTGGTGATAATACAAGACCTCATTTTCGATCATTTTCTGAAGGATTAGACATCTTTGGGAAACAAGAGAAAAACTGAAGGTTGGTTTCAACCGCCGTTACCATGGACACGCTCTAAGATTTCTTCTTTTCGCAAGCCACCGAGGGGACCTTTTATTTGAAAGTGTGTATATGAGTGTACAAGACGTCTCGCATGTCTTTATTTGTGTAATTATATCATGAATCTGTACAGCAGTGCAACAATTATCCAGTGGCGAACGAGCTGGGGAGCATATTGTCTTTTGATCCGTGGCTGTGTTGAAAATTTCAGCTTTGATGCAGCAGCGTCTTCATTGATTTCCGCGATGACCGCAGAGGCCTACAGTCTGTTTCCTGGACACCACAGAGCTAAATGACACATTTGACACCATTACAGAGGCGGAGAGTGACAAGTGCTCTTTGATTTGAGAAACATCAAGGTTTCGCCGTAATTGCTTCTTTGTATGCACCCCGCCATTATAAGCAGCATGTAGTCGTGCCGGCACACATGGACAATATGTCAGAAATTAAATATGTTAACTGCAATCAGGAATATACCTGGAGGGTAGCCGACTCACTCCTCACTATTTGTTCTGGTTTTTTGCAATCTTTTTAAAGACCCAATGCACAATCAAAACATAACAAAAAAGGCAATTGCCTGGACAGAAATTTTTTATTTTTTTTAACTTTCCACCTCCAGTTATTTGGGTCCATTTGGAGATGTGTATGCACACCAACACACACAAAAAGCGAGAGAAGCAAACAAAGTAATCTCAAAATTGTCTAAATTGCTTCAAGGTCTCAGCCAGCTATCGCTAAAAAGGCACGACATTTATGTAAAGCAGAAAGGAGAATTATTCTCAGCACAACCGCTCCAGCGAGACATTTCTGTGACGGGGCATTGATTAGAGTAAATTTGGACCTTTTCACTGCCACAGTGCTTATAAATAACTAACAGGGAGAAAGTTTGAAGACGCAAGGTACCGGTAGCTTCCCTGGTGTGACACTCAGACACAAATTTGGTCTGTTTTGCTGTAAACAAAAAAACATTTAACTTCCCTCCACAGACTCACATTTGAATGATTGAGAGCGTTTGGGATTGCTGCCTTGCCCAAGTGCAATTCCACACAAGTCCGAAGCCCGTTTCCCCGCAATCTCCTCATGCCTCTTTGCTAAATTCGACTAACTCTTTCAAATGCTTTTTAGTGCCAGCCCAGTGCTTTAATTTGACTGAATCCAACTCTGATAGATATAGGAAAGGGCTGGTTGAACAGTTTAATGACCTCTACATTAAGAGTGCACTTACTAAGAGGGCCACATTCATTTGAACATCCTGGACCATCATTTCATTAACTCCCTCTGCCATATTTACACACATCATTTGTGTACCGAGCAAGCAAAAATGGAGGAAAATAAAAAAAAATAAAAAAATCAGCTATTCACAGCTGCGGGTGTAGCTGATGGATGGTGGTTTGCCTCCGTGTGGGTGCAAAGCATTTGGAAACCTGCAGCGTGTGATTTAACTTGTGAGCAGGGAATGGGTATCTGTGGCCCAGTAATGGGGGGGCTGGGTGTAAGGAAAGGATGACTTTGCTCAGGATGAGAGCCATGCACCCGTAATGGATGCCAACTGAGGGATAATCGTAGCAGACACAGAAATTAGTCCCATCCGCACTGGGAGACTAGGAAATATATAAACGGCTGTATAATAAGTCAAAAATTATTCCGCTTTAACAATCTCAGGGAGGAACTTAATGCTTCGAAAATAAAAGTAGCTCTGAGTAGCTTCTGTTTGCTTTCGCGGTCCTTACCCTGGATGCATACTGTAGACGCTCTGTGAAAAACAGGAGATATACACCATGGCCAATTACGCGGGCCTCTTGCTGATAGTCAGAGCATCAAATACTGGGTCTTTGACGGATTATCATATGGGACCACCAGGCACTATGTGAATTTGCTAATGGTGTTTGCTCTAAAAGAGAAAAAAAAAAAGAGAATTTACTGTACAAGTTCAAACAATCCTTCGGATCTAAACGTCTCTGGGCTGTGGCTTTTTGAGGGCATGTTTTAACAGCAGGCCAATTACGGTGAGGAGGTGCAGGGTCGGTGTGGTGACGCATTCAAAAGAAAGGAAGATGAGTAATCATTGTTATTGGTTCGTTGTAGCGTCTGGTATAAGGCTATAGACTAAATTATTTTGCTGTGAAAACATGTCCTTGTCCTTCAAATTTCTCATGATAAAATACATTTGAACACATCATGATTAAGTTAGGATTACAGTGAACAACCTAATGCGACTCCGTTTACGTTAGCGGGTAGCTTTTTTTTTTGTCGTTGCTGTTAGTTATTTAGCCAAGCAGGACTGTGCTTCCCACCGGCTGCTAACAGCTAACTAGCTCTCCTCCTGCCAAATTAAACAAAAAGATGGGTTGTTCACAATGTGGCGTAATACTAAGAACTGCAGCAGGAGCATGAATAAATGTAGCAGTACCTGGCTTGCAGCCCTCTATGAGTTAAACATACGTACGTCTGGGCAGATATGAACAAATTGTAAAATACTGAAACATTAATTACATTTTGTGCAAATGGCAACGATGGACTAGCTTAAAATAAATAAATCAAATATATAAAATATTCCCAACAGACTTTGAGATACACAACGCCTTGATCTGCTTCATGGTCACCAGTTTCAAATGCTGCTAGCTTGATCACCCTGAGAGCATGTGGAATAGTATCAAATGCTGCAGAAACAGGTTTTTTTTTTTTTATTATTTTAATTTTTTTACACATTATGGTTTATGTGAAGGTCAACCAAAGAAGAGCTTTTAGCTCAAATAACAAATGCAAATAACGTTTAGAGGCCTGAAGAGGTAAAATCCCATTCTTAACAAAAAAAAATTTAATTGTGAAAAAATAAATGTTACCAGAATCAGAAAACCTTTATTCGTCCCACAGCGGGGAAATTTACAAAAAAAAGCCCTTCATTTAGCTGACAATAACCATATCTCTTATTGTCTTTCTGTTGACATAGTATAATGCTGATAATGAGCTCAACATCATATACATTTAAATATTGAGTGTAGTTTTTATGCGATTGTCTCCTTAGCATGTTCACTTTGACAATGGAGAGCCTGGCAGTCAGTCAGTAAAAGAACATGATTGTTCTTGACCAGCATGCTCAGCGGCGCGGCAAACGTATGATAAAATATACTGTTCACAGGGATCCGAGCACATACTGCAAAACAGGTCCCCAGATAATACTCCTATCAACATATTGGGCCTAAAGATAATATCTGCAAAAGTAGAGAGCGTAATTATGAGAAGAACTTGTATGATAATTCACACTTGGAAGGATTTCAAGTGTAGTTTCGAGCAGTTTGACTAATTAACGTCAGTTAAATGAGGTCCGCCATATTTTTTGAAAGGTAATTATATCGTTTTACGATTCACTGACCATTTGTCACCACTGAGTATAAATTAGTTCTTGTCTGCCTAATTGTGCCTCAGCATATTGGGCAAAGCGCAGGGAGATGAAAGAAATGATACCAGAGATAGTTCAAAGTTTAAGGCATTTGGTTAAAGATGATGTGCCCGTAGGGGGAAAGTAGCAACTTGAAAGCAAAGTTGGCCATTCAGCCCGTTAAAACGTGGATAAAAAGCTTTATTGAGTTTTGAAACAGTAGGGCAGAATATGTCTACTGTACTGTGCAAAAGCTTACAAAACATTACAAACTGTGTCACATCAACAGCAGCCTTTGTCAGTTTCTAGTCTTTTCATCATAGAGCTGCTCAAACGTCTGATCCAAGAGGATCAGACAGATTTTCTCGGGATAACTCCAGACTGCTTTGATGTTATTAAAGGACCAGTCTGACAACAGCAATAATAGGGGTTGTATGACTGATGTTTTTACTCGATGCTCGTACGTCTGATGGTTATAGGGATTCATTCTGAATGAGATATCATGTTTATCAGCAGAAAAAAGGCTTTTAATGATCGTTATACTGTCATTACGACAATTTTCTGATCGTCTTTTACAGAGACCTCAGATTAAACTGTTTAGAACAAATATCAGCCGTTAACACTCGCAGCACCCATGATGATGACCTGACAAAAACGAGGCAATAACCTTCAGCAAAGCCAACAGAAAATCTAATTAACAGGCCAGACATTCACAACACAAAACCTTAAAATTTCAACACCTCCTAAATGAATAGCGCTTTGAAATGCGGTGCCGAAGCTCATCGAGTCAATGGCACCATTCAAAAAAAGAAAAATTGTATGGTATGTTACTGGTTAACTGGTCTCGAAAGCAAAATGAATAGAAACTGACATTCCTCTTTCATCATAGAATAATCTGCTAATTATTTTCTCAACCAAATCGATAAATCACTATAAAATGACAGGAAATGGTAGAGTGTCCGTTACAGTTTCCCAGAGCTCAAGGTAACGTCTTGAAACGTCTCTTTGTGTCCAACCAACAGTGTAAAACCCAAATATTCCCACTTGAGAAGCTTGAACATCGTCATTTTGTAATTTCTTTTGGTTTTAAAAAGAGCCTCAAAGCCTCCCTGTGCGTTTCGTGCCCAACCTGCTTCCTGTCAGTAGCGTGTTGGAGAGAGGATTTCCGCGCTCAGGAGAGGTGGCAGCCACCTGCCACATCCACGGCAGGCCTATGGGACAGCCTTCCCCCTCAGTCGTGCTGGGCTGGGTGCCCATCAGCCCGATGTCAAACCCCCATTACTGTCGGAGTATCAGCTGTCGACATGTCAAAAAGACTCAGAGGAGGAGCCACTCACTGAAGTGCTTTTCTCACTTTTGTTCCACTTCTTTTCATTTATCAAGTCTCACTCCCTGGCACAGCCTGATATCTGAAGATTGAAGGTCTTTGTGACTCTGACGGTGTCTGTCACAGGATCGCATCACTTCTAAAAGGTGGAGTAATAGAAACTTGGGAAACTTAATGTTACAGCTGAGTGAGCTTCATCCAAGGGGAAAGTTAAACAGCTTTCACAGGGTGGGTTAGGGAAACATAGCGATGCCAGTATGGACGAAAAAGTACTTTGAATATACATTATTATTATTATTATTATTATTATTATTTTTTTAAAAGCACTTTCTTCGTGTTTTTTTGTGTTTTTTTTGTTGCGGTGTGGATTTCTTTGCACTCGTGTGCCCCCGCTGTGTAGTGCGCTCAAACTAAACTGTGAAACCCAGCGGGAAAAAGCTTAATTACCATTTGATGAGTTTGAGAACAAAGCTGCCGCGTTACAAGTTGAAAATTGGTTATCGGCTTCTGGAGCTGTTGCTATAATTTGGTCTTGGTTGTGTTCAATGTTTCAGTCCAAATTGTTCTGTCACTAGAGGTTATAGTGGGTAGGGGGGGAGAGAAGACCTCTACGGAGACTAAGGCCTCTAATTGTCTTATTTCTTTCCAGCAGTGAACATTCCGCGGATGGAGTCGGCTCCACAAGAGAATGGGGAATATTTATCAACTTGACAAAAAATAAAATGGCAATTGTGTTTGTTCTCTGTACACATAACGCTGGTACCTGTGAGATCTACGCAAATCAACTACTTTACTTGATCCAATCTTTGAAATCTACATAGCCTGTCTGGGTAAACACATCCTATCAAAGCAACAATATTGCGACAGCGAATAATTTATGAGACGCCAGAAAACAGTCAAAGAGAAGGAAAAAAAAGACTGCAGAGAAAGTATCAAGCACATGACAGCTCCCCTGGTACTTTGGATATTCCAAAACCAATAAAGTACAATTTACTAATCTCGAATATATTGGACGATCCTGCAACTATTCTGATAACCGATTCATAGTTGAAGTCATTTGTCAAGCAAAAAAAAGAGAAACATTTAAAAAGGTTGCAGCTTCTCACAAGTAAATGGAATATCTGCACAAAAACAAAACAGACGATATCTCCTTGACGACGAGATCAGATTGAGATTAAAACAATCGACGGGGATTTGTCACTGTTCAATCGACAGATTGACCGATAAGAAAAAAACATTATTGACCTGCAGCTCTAGGACTAAATTGTTAACGTCTAATGCCATCAAGACTAAAAGATTGCTGCGCGCCATGCAAATCAAAAAAACATGCCTACCGAAGAAAATCACCATAAGCAGCAATAACGCGTTTATGTGATTACAGGTGGTGAAGCTTTTATGCCCAGAGAACCCTAATGGCCATAAACGATGACTATATACCGCAAACCCAATAACAATCCAATCTTTATGAAACATTATTATGAATGAAATATTACAGGCGAGCGGTTGGAATGGAATACTAAATCTGTGAATACCGAGGCTTTATTTTAAGAAGAAGATCCAATATATTAAAACCAAATAACTTCTGGCACTTGTTGTGTGACAAAATGACTTTTGCACAATAGTTGATTGCCAATTGAGACTTACCGCGGAAGTTATTTATACAGCTCCGGATCAAATGTACTCCATCTAGCGCCACAGTGAAACGATTCATTAGGGAATATAATCATAGCAGGAATATTAATAGCAACATAGGAGGGAAATGGCTGCGCTCCTCTTTCTAATACAGCACATTTCATTTTTGCGGAAAACCCCTTTTGTCAACTTCCTCCGCGCGTCATCGCTCATCAGATATTGAGCGTAAAGATGCAGCAATGCGTGAGAGGAACGCCACAATGGCGGCTGGAAGGGCAGGCTTACCTGTCGCTTTGTCTAAATGGGAGTTCCATTGATTGCAATGCTCCCTCTGCTCGTGTCATCGCACTGAACCTAGGCTGACTGGACTTCAAATACGAAAAAGGTAAAACGCTCATGCTGTTGGCATTTCACAGGGGACGACCTATTCCAGCTGGTGGCAAAAGGATCAGCTCTCTTTAGTAAGTGGCACGATGCACTGTTATGTCAGCGGTTATACACGATACATAACTTGCTTTGACATTTACGTTCGGATGTGTGCAAGTAACAATTTTTGGAAAGGTTTTATAGGTGAAAGATGTGGTTGTGTGGGTTTGTTTTTTTCCTTCCTGGATACACACACACACACACACAAACACACACACACAGCAGCTGACTAATGGCCCGTGTGCACCAACCCTGCCAACATTCACTATTTTCACCTGTAATGAAAAGGTCACCCGAGCCACCGTCTCTAATAATGGCAGATAACCCAAAGTGAGCATGACTCGCATCATTCTATCATGGAAACTATCACGTCTATAAAAAAAAAAAAGAAAAAAAAAGGTCCCCAGATATCGTGTAGGTTGAGATGTCCTTCAGTTCACTGGGAGGATTATTGAGGCCGTTTGTCTTGCGGAATATCAGTATCTGTACAGCACATTAGGCTGGAGCTATGTTCTCAATTTAATACAAATCCAGTGGCGGGAACATCCTTCCAGTAACTCCACACTGACATCAACAGAGCTGCAGAGTTGAGCGGTTTTTATCCTCCCCTTTGGTACAAGATGCGTTACACGATGTCCTGCATGTTTGTGCGGTGAAAAGGGTTGAAGGAGAAATATGAATAATGCAAAGTGGAGTAGAATAACCACTTCTCGCGTACATTTTCTGTTTGGACGCACACGCAGAAACACCAGGCAAGTGCGAAAGTGGATTCATCTGGAGGTCATTATTTTTTGATAGCCACTAATAGCCACGTACAAACATGAGGTCAACATAGAATACCAATGATAAAGAGCGGACACTTAGCGCAACAAAGCATAGAGACGTTTTAGTTTTGTAAAACAGATTTTATAGGTTTATTCTACAGTTAAGTAGTAAGAGGTCTGGAGAATCCTTTTTTTAAAAGGTTTTTATTTCACAGCATTACTTCGGTTATTAATTATTATTGGCTGTTTATCTTAAATAAAATGTAAATGCTACTACACTCTAGCTACAACGACTGCAATCTCCCCTGTTGCAGTTTGTTAAAAGAATAAAAATAATTAAATAACCTGCCTGAATTATGGATATCACACAGCTCTTCACCCGGCCCTGAATCTTCCTCATTTCAACGGAAGCAGAGTCAGCTCGGCTTCACAATGTTTCACAACAATGTGTCATTAGTAGAAACAAACTTTGCTTGCGTTTGCGACGCATGGTTAAACATTTGCTCAGCATGCAAAGCAGCGACGAGATATCATTCTGGTAATCGTTTAGGCATTCGCATTGTTTGAATCTATTAATGTCCAAAACAAATTTGCTCCAAAGTGCATTTAGTTGTCTCGCTACAAGATTTTGAAACATTCTGGCAAGATTATAAATTCAAATGTCACACTTTTGCGAGTTGCACTAATTATAAATCACATTAAGGCTCTTTAAATAATGGTCAAATGCATAATGAGGATGTTTTCATATTCTAGACGGAGCAGGGAATCTCAGAAAAAGGCATAAATTATGCAGTTTGTTCTCCAAACTGTAGGCACCAAAGCCCACATTATCCTTTTCATTTATCCACCGAGGCCTCTCTAGATGGGCCATCCGTTTCATGACATTGTTTCGCTCTCGTGTACATGGAAAACATACCACTCGATCGGGTATGTTTAAGCACACCTTGCTATTACAGTCCAGGGCTACAAGAATCTGTACGCACTCCGCACGCTCACTTCAGAGTGAACATGTGGCCGCAAGGGGTAGTGATTTCAGACAGCCAAAGCACTTTAGTAACCACTGACATGCTCACGGTGCACAACTTTAATTTAGCTACGGCAGAGCCTCTCTGCAATTACAGCCGGTGGCGCTCCGAGCGTGACTTTAGCAGTCAGCGGATTCCCTCGGTTGTGGGGCGCCATTTTTAATTGCAGGTGGCCACGTGCTGTGAAAACTAGATGTGGCTTGTTGTCAGCAAATCATATTAGGATTAATACACTATATAATGGCGTGAAGGCTGTAGTGTCAGGAAAGAAGTAAAAAAGCTGAAATCTGCAAGAAAGGTATATATATATATTAGCAGAATAAGGTATATTAACATAGGTAGTAGCATGGGGATACCTCATGAGATGCTTCCTGAACATAGGGCAATTAATTAGCTAAAAAAGGGAAGAGCACGTTCATTTAGTAATGGAGGAATGCTTTGATTTAGAGGTAATCTCACTATATGGATTTGCATTGCAGACGCACAATTAAAAAGAAACCACGAGAACAGTGTGCTCGCCGTAAAAGTCAGCGGAAGTTCAATTAGCGTCACGCGATGTAACAACACAGCTAAACGTTGTCCTTGACACGCTCAGCCTTATGCTTCAACATGTGCGCTTTCGCTAATTTCCCTCGTGGGATTACCCGCGTGTTTGTGTGTGTGTGTGTTCACGTGTGTGTGTGTGTGAGGAGGGAGCTCGCACACATGGAGGACTATCGCCGAGACAATATGCATACGATTACAAGCCGTTTACTCAATATGACACGGATGAAAACGGAGGGACTGCGAGGCACTTAATGGATGATATCATCAAGTTGGGGTTGTCCTTGGGAAGGAAGAAAACAAATAGAATTAGCCCCTTGCTGCTCGCTAAATTTACAATTCAAAAACTGGAAAAGCGTGTTGAAAATGTGCTAAATACAAACGTAAAATGTAAATATTATTTAAGGCACTGCCTATGACCAAACCACACTGACAAACTCGACTATAATACGCAGATTTCTCCATGACTTCTCTCTTGCGTGCTTGATATTGTGCTCCAGTTGAACATTGAAAAGGCAGAAATCTTAATCATCAGAAATCCCTGGGCTCCCTATCTATCCATGTAATGCCAGTCGTAGGAAATTATCACTAAACTGGTTCAGTCGGGCTTCTTTCATCTCAGGAATATCGATAAGATCAGAGCCAACGAGTCATTGCAGTACACAGAGGAAGTTATTCATGGCTTTGTCACATCCCATTAGGACCACTGGGATTCATTTTCGCTTGTGCTACATCCTCAAATTTGACTTTAGCTTGTTCAAAAATAGTCCCTATGGCCAGAGAAAAGAAATAGATTCAGCGAGATAGAAGAAAAATGAGTCATAACGTACGTCGGCACTAAATAATTGCGCTTTCTGAGAAACCCAAGGTTACGTTCAAGGACGAATGCAAATGTTTGGAGAAGCCCGTCTTTCTACAGCAGCTGCGCGTCATAAAGGTTATGGAAACATTGGGGTTGTTCAAATAAACTTATGAAAGGATGCAAGTATATCAAGTGTAATTCTTTTGTAATTGATAACTCACTGTCCCAAGTTACTGCTAATGTATTGCTTGTCTTTTAAAAAAGGTCTTAAGAACACATTAGGCTTACGTCATTTGTAATCGGACTCCTTTTTTTCGACATTTTGAGACGCAGGTAATCATCATAAATTAATAGCGCTGATTCACATGAAAATGCAGCATTTGAATGTCCCACAGAATGTGATGGGATTGCCCGGGTCGCCGCTGGAACACTATGTGTGCGTTCATTGTCTCCAAAAAAGAGGAGCATGAAATTAAAGCATAGCCCTTCGATACGGAAATGAATGCATCACTTTGACAGAGGGTACGAACGCACAGAGGCGTCAGGAAAAGGCTCAATCGTACAGGGTGTGAATATCAGAGGTTGTGATATTAATGAGCGAAGGGAAAATTGGATTCCAGTGCATGTGTGCGTGGGGAGACTTCTAAAAGACGGGAGGGGGGGGAAAATAACGTCCCCCCCCCATATATTCTCACAATATGGGTACGAAACACCTGGCGATGCCAAATGCCAGACATCCAGCAGCTGGGATGGAGCAGGATATGAGCCAATGACTGCAGGCTATAGTTTAAGTACTGTGAGAACATATGACATAAGTGCAGCGAGAACTACGCCGTTGATATCACAGCAGTCCGTTGCAGATTCTGTGGGATAGATTTGAAGCCGATTATTAAACGGCATCTACAAAACACAGACATTTAGATTTAGAAAGAACAAAAAGAAAAAGAAAAGACGAAGCACAAAGCTTTAGTTGATGGTGTCACTGTAACCCTCCGATGTAAGTCATCCATTTTGGACAAATCCACTGGACTCCTATAATCCTTTCCTAACTCTCAGCTGGCTGGCCCCATGAGTACCATTTAAAAAAGGAAAAAAAAAACCTTTCAAGATTGTCCCTCTAATCCTCATATCCTGTCATATTACCACAGCTTGTTGGGGGGAGGGTTGTTGAAGTTTGTTTTACGCGCGTGTGTCCTTTGTATTCAACCCTTAAGTGCTTAACATCAATTTGGAAGAGAACTCACAAACTTCAGTTCAGCTGCGACTTAAGATATGCTAATAGCTGAATGGTGTGGGGAGGGGGGAGGGGGGGACAATATTATCAAAGGATTATGTATCTAAATCACAGAAAATGTTCATTATTCCGAAGCCTGCCCAATGCAATCACCAGCAGACAGATGGATTAAATTAGACTCCTAATGATGCCTCCAACGTGCATTAATTATGTTATAACAAGGCTTTGTGCGCCTTCAAGTGCAGCGAAACGGCTGAGAAGAGCCACAACACTGCTGTACACAGGGGGCCACACGAGGTCAAGATTCAATCACGTTGGGAAACACACGCGGTTATTATCTGCTCGAGACACGACGCGACATTTCGTATCGTTTTAAAGTGGGAAACAGTTACCAAAAGCCAGCTGTATAGACTGGATCGCCACCCTCTGCGTGCCCTCCTTTGTCAGGGGAGCCCCGGCTTGGCAGGACCTCCATTTGTCCGTTTTTCTTTTTGCAACTTGGCTCACATTTTCTTAATCATTTAAAGGTTTCCTCCCAGGACTGTGTCAGTGGCCCTTTACTAATCCCTTGACCCTGCTCTAAAATATTGATTTTCCCTGGCTCAGAGTCTTAACCGGGATCCTCTCCCTGACTTGGTTTATTTGTACTTTTTTCCAACCCTCCTAGTCTATAGGCAAGCTGCCTCTTTTTTTTTTCCCTGCTTCTCCCATCTTTCCCTGGACTATTATTGAATGTGACATAATTGCATTGTGCGTAATCTAATAGAGCACGTACAGCTAATTACAGTTCATTATCACTGCATTTGTTTGAATCTGAAACGGCCTGTAATAACTGCCGCTTGTGTAATAAAGATCATAGATGGAGAGCTGGTTGAGAGTTCATGTCATGGCTCGCGCTGATGTGTTGTCCCGCGTTATCAAACGTGATCTTTTATTTTAGGGTCTAGTGCTGACCGAGGTGGCTTCACATTTCAGCACTTTAGAGTTTCCGCAAAAACGCTTCCCCTCGTCACTCAGCAGCAGTGTTGAATCACTGTTTCCTCATTAATCTCAGCCTATTGGCTCGTTATCTTAATGACGGCTTAATTAGTCGATGCTGTAGATTGTGCTAACAACGCTCCTATAGACGAAGGCAAAGTTTAAAAGTAAATGCTGTCATTTTAAAAAGTACTTTGCAGTCTTTTTTTTCTCGTTTTTCGCTCTACGCTGCCAAGATGACGGCGAAATGTTATCAGTTCTCTACAAGACAAATGCACTCACCTGGGACTTAGCAATATACAGGAATACAAGAATAACCTATCTTTATATATGGAAGAAATACAAATAAATTTAAAAAAAAGAGCGTACCAATGGCTCCAATTCATTTCCTCCTTCCATGATAATTCACAGAACACTTTCTCACAACTTTCCGTGCAACGCCGCTCGGGGCATTTTCTCATCAGGCTGGTAGAATGAAGCCAGTTAAAACGCATTATATCTGGGGGGCAGCGAGGCACACCATCATTTGAATCCCCTTTAAAAACAAGCAGACGTGGCTTAATTGTAGCTTTGGTTCAAACTGGGGAAGAAAGGAAAAAAAAAAAAAAAGAAAAGAAAAAGAAGACCCCATTTCTTCTCTGGCTCGGGGTCTCGTTTGTTGCTGACAAAGGCTGCATTCGTTTTGAAGCAGCATTTTGACAATAGCAAACAAACAGGAAAGCGTTGCTGGGAAGCGAAACAAGCCAAATTCACCGCATTTCATATAATGCTCTGGGTGATGTTGTTTGAAAGGTACTATCTCCAGCGAGCTTCAACGCTTTGAACCACTCCGAGGACAGCTTTTTCCAGTAAATGCCTAAAAATAGTGAAAACATAAATTGACATTTTTGCAGGGGATGGATATGTCTGCCTGTCGTTTGGTCCGGACTGAAACTATTAAAATGGATTGCAACGAAATTCTGCACAGATACGTCTGTCACTCATCCAGCGCGTACATTTCCACCGTGGTGACGCCTTAACTTTTCATCTAGCGCCACCATCAGGTATATTTGTCCAATTTTTACCAAATGTTATGTCTATTAGACTGCTACCTGAGTCATTGATTATAGTTGCAACAAGCTCATATTTATCGGGATTTACACAAGCCTGCTATTTACATTGGCATCTGCAAAATTTGCATCCCACTGCTGTAGTGGAAATGTTGTGTTAATCCTAAAAAAAAAAACAAAAACACATTTTAAAATGGAGGCATGGATATACTAAATTAAGCTTTAATGTCACTCTGGAACACAGGCTTACTGTCTTTGTGTCATAAAGATACAGTGACCTCTTATTTTGACACACTCTAGTTTGTGGGCTTGAATTGAACATATTTATTCCATCCATTTCCGCTCCGCATCCCCCTTACCTTCAGTTCAAAGTAAGGCTTGTTTACTTCCTTCGAAATCACGCTCGCTCACTCTGGTAGTGCCTTGCCTTCCATCTCTCCAAATTTCCATCTCTCCCCCTCTGTGACACCACAGCTTTCTTGTCTTAGTGGTACTCTGCAGCTCAGACACTCCTTCCCTCCCATCTTCCTCTCTACAATTCCATCCTTGCCCGCCATGTCATCTTTGTTCCCTCTGCACCTCCGTTTGTGTTCCACGTGCTAAAAAAGATATTCATATAGCCCTAACCCTAACCCAAGATATCTTAAAGGTGTGTGTGTGTGTGTGTGCGTCTCTTTCCACGTGGCTGCTAAATTCAGGCCTAGTCCACCTGTTACCAAATGATATTCCATTCTACTCTTTTCTATTCACCCAGTGTGAAAATCAGTCACAATAATAGATTGCAAAGTCTTGGCAATTTTGCACATTACTTCTGAGTCATTGCCTTGCATAATGAATGCCTGCTAATGCATTTTTTTGTTAATTCACCACAAAAGGATTAAACATGCTCTGCCGTTATGAATCACTGCAGAGCAATGCCTATATTCCTAGCATACTGCATGCATAGTTTCTCATGAATAAACTCTTGAGAGGAAACCAAAAAAAAAAAAAAAAAAAAAGGGAGTGGGGGCGAAAGCAAAGTAAGTAATGTCTGTATTTATTGTGCGTCTGCCTTCAACTGGAGCTTTGCGGCTGTGATATATCATCTGAATATCTGATTCAATTGATCTTAAATGATCCGTCTGGCTAGTCTCCTAGACGTGTTCTTCATCGTATATCTGGTTTGGAAAGAGTAGTGGATGCTACGATGTACACGACACAGTAAAGCAGCCTATGACAGTAACAACTCAAAAAACCCCACAAGCATAATACATATATTAAATCATATATTAAATGACTTTTGCTTTTTTTAAACCAGGATTAATCATGATTTTTTTTCTATTATCCTTAGTCCGCCCCAGAAATTGATATCTGGAACATTAAAGTTGTAGCTTTATATAAAATGTCTGGTTTAGCGAACATTTTCACACTATTACAAAAACTGTTGAATTGTCAATGTGGCTGCCCACAGTTTTTTTTGATAGTGAAGGTCCTGTCTGGTCCTCTATCTAAAACTACACTTAAACCTCACCTCATTTCCTTCCCTTGTTGAATACTAAACCCTCTTGTTGCCCATTAGAGGACTAAATCATGTATAATGATGCTGTTCACCACAGCAATCCTCCAACTCTGACCAAAAACAAAAAGATGCCCGAAACCAAGATCTTGATGTGACTATCCCCGACATCACTTGGGATGTCATTATCGATCGCAGTCACTCCTCATCTATTTGCATCTGCCACTGCCACAGCTGGCTAAAGTTTAAAAAAAAAAGTGACTCAGCATCTCTTTTTAACCAGAGAGAAATTGGCTGAAACCTCCAGTTCTGATGCCACTTTAGGCAAACGGCCATATGATCTGGTTATTCATGCCGGTTCTCTTTGTTAGCACGACGAAACAACACACTGAACATGTGGAGATTGATGCGTGATGACTGTAATGCAAATGTATTTTCTTTTCTGACTTTGGATTTGAATGCTCTTGTCAAATGGGATACATGTACAGAGCAAGCGCTCAAAGAAAAAGAAAGAAAATACATTGAAATTGAACAGACCGTTGACTTTTTGACCTCGCTGTTGTGGTGGAGCGAGCTCTCCGAGGCGTCGTTCGATATTACCGAGCAGTGAAGGATCGCTGTAAGAAAATAGACAAGTAGCTCAATCTGCCTGCGCTGTAAACCCACGAATAGCTACAGAGCTCTGAAAACGCGGAATCTTAAAATGCAGCCCGTCGTGTTATCGCCCACATGTTTGTACACAGAACATCTGTCCATCTGAGGAGAACACGCGAGAGATGTTGGAGCTGAACTCCGAATGCGCAACTGAGCATATGTCTCGATTCTTATGTTTCAAACCGTCTCGTTGATCGCTCGGCTTAGTGGCAGAACGCTCCATTTGCTCGTCGGCCTGCGTTCGCAGATGGCAATTCTTCTGTGTAATATTGCATGATGGAAGTTCCGCTCGTGACCTCAGATTTCAGAGACTCGGGATGAGGAAGGTACCTCAGCGACGGGGAAACACAAAGGCTCTCAAAGTGACCAGCCAGGCGTGGGCCCCTCACATCAGTCACCACGAGCACCGCCTTCAGCAGGGAGCGGGATAAATCATGGCGTCTAATCTTAGGATTGGTGACAAGGGAGGTATAATAATGTCAGTCACTCCTAAGCACTACTTATAGGATCATAACAGGCTCTCTGTTGTCTGAACAAATTTAATTTAATCCTAAAAATTGGGTTCATCTCGTAAGCTTGCGAAATCCAACGAAAGAATGTTTCCACAAGTCAACATTTTCGGGAAAAAAAGAAAAGTGAGTAATTATGTGCACTTTCAAAGCCAGACGAGCACTTCTTTTGTTATTCAGATTTGGAGAAAATTGTTATACTGTAGCTCGTACGGAGTCAACAATAATTCTGTCGCTGGTCGACAAATTGTTTTGTCACCATCCGGGATTGAAGTGATCTGCTGGTAATGCATTTCTAATTAAGTCGCAGTCTATTTTCTGAGGCTTTTTTGAGTTAACTTGGCAGCCACTTTAATCAAATCGCCGGCAGCTGTTGACCCAGTGTCGTGGTACTACGTCTGACAACCTCTGACAAATGCTAATTTGTCATGTTCTTTTCTCCCTGCAAACAGAGTCACCTGAAGGCATGATTGACACCATGGCTTGTCAATCCGTCTGTCAGCAGAGGCGGTGTATATGATTGAAGAATGTTTCCCTGCTGGTGGGAAGGTTAGAAAAAATGATATCGATGCAATCTATAGAGTGGCCAATATTGATTTTTGTTTTGTTTATTCTTGCTCTCCAACAGCAATCAATTCAAGGAGATCATGTTAAGAGATAATATGTTCAGTGTCTAGCACGTCGGTACCTGGGTGAACATGAAGACGCCCGACTGAGGGTACACAATGACAACCAAGGACATTTATACAGTATATATATACACATATATATATATATATATATATATATATACATACACACAGTATTACTATTACTTTGGAAATAGACAGGCTTGTTGTTTCCCCCTGTTTCTAGTCTTTCAACTGAACTAAGATATCTGGCTGCTGGCTGTCCATTCATGTTGTAACAGAAGTGATGCAACATGTCAAGTATTAATTTTTAAAAAAATGGGAAAAATGTTGACCACATGTTGAACTGCGTTGACAAAAAAAAAACTAATCCCACGGACTAACAGCTGCCCACTGCTCCTAATACTGCGATGGGTTAAACGCAGTCTAAATGTCAGTGTGTGCTGCGCTGTGTACACGTGTGTGACCATTAAAAGAGGATTCAAAATCCTCAATTTCCATTTCCATTAAAAAAAAAACAAAAAAAACCCCACCACGTTGGCTAAAGGGAAACTAATTCAAAAATAAAGGATTACCTGTCATAGGAGGGGGATATTTTCAGAAGTCTGCCAACTGACGCATGAACCGGTGTTTACGTTTCCAACAATCAGCCCACATGTCACTCACGGTAACCTAGATGTCTAGCTGCTGTCCACCGTGATTCATCCACTGTGTCCTCTGTGCGTTAGCTCCACTACATACACGGCCTGATAAACTACATTTGCATCACATGCAGTTAAAGCTCGCGAGCAACTCCACGTCCTTTCTGATAAATAAATCACACACCTGCCAGTATTCCAGCCACACAGATTTGCATGAACACGATGTGAAGCCATACAATTAATTAATAGTCTCAAAAAGTGTCAGAGTGCACGGCGGATTAGCTATTAATATTTAGAGGAACATATCCGCTGATGATAATAAATTATTACCAGTAATATACGGCGTGCAAAGAAATTTTTTTTGCACACGTTGCAGATGTTTAATGCCTTTTTTAAACTCGTGTATTAATCGAAAAATACATGGCATCAGCACAAATCTGACTCGTAATTTGTTAAGTATTCTGTTGGCTCTAGGCATGTTAAAAAAATGTATAGGACTCGGAAAACAAACACCGTCAGCCAGGCCGTGCTGTGGGAATTGTTGGATTTCTGTTTCGGCTCGAAGTTTGTAATATATAAACACAAGACTTAAATACACACTGCCAATGATGACATACGCACAGTGCACTGTACAGTACAGAGTGCACAAGTCATTTATAGATGCTGCCTGACCAGCTGCACACTGTGCATTACGGGCACTGTGCTGTGTTTTATGGCCACAAGCACAATTTTTACAGCGTGCAAGCATTTTCCTTTTTGTGTGAAATTATCCCCTGCAGATTGCTTCTAATTTAAAGCCACTATCTGCCTACATAAATTCAGAATTTACCCACTTAGATTGTTAAAGAGTTGAGCGAAACTTGTTAATGTAAGCATTTTACTTTCCTACCACAGCCATAAACATAACTTAAACAAGAATATTATTGAGTGCAACACATATAAATGCATGCCAGTCTCATATTTAATTAGGCCAGACCCTCCAACATTGGCTTGTGCATCAAAGGCATGAAAACAACAAAGAAACATCTTTTAGAACAGCAGTGATTAATAACAGCATGACAACTCATATTAAAATGTACCAGAACATTTGATGTGGTTGCTGATGGAAACTGTTTTTCCCCCCCATGACTTCTGTTTTTAACCATTTCTGGTAGCTAACGTTAGCCGTCTTCATCAAACTTCAGCTGGATATGTTTTCTAAAACTGACAAAACGGAGACAATTCACACACTTAATGACTCTTCTCTACTTGTGTTATTCTAGCCTGCGGTATGCTTTAGCTTTTCATTGCCTTGTAATGTGTTAATTTCCCTGAGTGGAGCGTTTAATGCGGGAATATGCATTAGCTCAGGACTAGCACTGTGGGACCTGTAATCTAATTAGCTAGTTTACCATCCTCCACCGTTATAATGCAACTTTTCAGCCAATTACAATCAATTAATAAAGTCAGAGTCATATTCAGTCGTGTCTAACTCACAACGCTGTAAATGTGTAAATTTCGATCCTGTATAAACTCAATTATTTGCCGCACGCAAGTGTACACTTAGGAAGATTTAAGTGCAAGGCTGGGATTAAAAGAATCCTGGATCTACTATAGTGCAGGTTATGCAACAGAACTGAGCGATGTCGCTGATAGTAGGGGGAGAAGATTGTGGCGGTAACTTTGTTTTAATTCTAAGTGGTGATCTAATATCGAAGCGGATCTCAGGCCGCCGCTACCGCTCGCTTGGCGGAGGTCTCGACATAGTCGGGGGCGACTTCGGCCTGTCACTAGAATTGGCAAAGTAGCCCAGAGTGTTTTAACTGGGCACATCCTGTGATGCATCAACTGTCAATACATGCAGATCCAATATAAAAATCAATGTGCTGTAGGGTACAGGAAGAAAAAAAAAAAAAAACACTTTCACTTAGAGAAAAATCAGCAAAATAACTGTAACTTTCTTAGAATAAAATGATACATTTTAACAGGGTACGGCACCATTCTTAGCACACACCCAGAAGTCAAAACCTTAAATACGCCACATTGGTGCCAATTTTGACCGTTTGCCACTGACCAGGCACATTATTTCCAATCAGAATACACCTCTAGCCAATGGAACCTGCAAATTAATTGCACAGCTATTAAATTAGGCTTAATCGTGTCCGGTGATTACACACCATCAGGTGCCATTAGGTTCCTTAGTATTATGATGGCCAAATTACACCTCATGCGATTAAACACCGCCACGAAGCAAGCGTCACCTACGCTGTGTTCACGGAGGCTCGGCTCCAAAACACATCTCATTGTGTGGTTGACGGTTTGTATTTTGTTTTAGGATGTCACCCGCGCCCAACACAAGCTGACAGCCAGGCTCAAAAGACGCATGTGTGCTCACAGTAACAATAACAAAAAAAAAACAAGAAAAACATGGCACATCCATTTCGGTGGCTGCGCTTCTCCCGCTTGTTTGCAGCACACTTGTCAGAACTAAATTGAGGAATCTCCCTGAATGCCAATCAGCTCGGCCGTTTTTGGCTTTGTAATGGTGGCAGAAGCGCCACAATTATGACAAACCGTCTCGTGTGAATAATCCAAGTTGCAAATATCATTTGGTTCAGCTTCCTTCGTGTCCCCGATGTCGTCCTTTCGAGGAAACCTACAGACCTGCAGGTGAGTTTGTTTTTCAGAGAGCTAAACCCTTGAAAAGTTTGCCGTAGTTGACAGAAGCCACCATGATTGAATTTGCAAAACACTTTTCGAAGCGGTTGCTCGTCGAGATCACAGAGGTTCTTCTTCATGTCAGTTAGAAATATGGAGATATGTCCGCCAACCAAAACAAATTATGCCACAGAATCTACTAAATGTATTTTTGATGATAGCTGCGTACTTGTTATTGTCGCCAAGGGCAACACTTTTTGCTCGACAAGAACATCAATATTGGACGACTCTGCATAATCCCATTCTACTTTCAAGTAGAATGTAACTGTTTAAATGCAAAATTTCTACATAGTTTAACATGGATATATTTACTATATTAGTGCTGTCACACTACACACCAATTTTATATAACGCTGCTCTGCAATTGAAGAAAATTATCCTGTCAAAAAAGAAAATCATATCAAATAAAATGATGGCTCGGATGTTATTTCTCCGTAATCTAGAAGCCACAGATCTTCAGTTGCATCGGACTATTAAAGTGGAATGATTAAAAAAATATTCAAGAGAAAAACACTGCGGTTTCCTTTTGGAGAAATGGAAAGCGAGTCCCATTTTCTTTTGTATCGTACCATGATGATTTAAGAGGGGTGTATTTTCCGTGAAGTGAAACGTTCTGTCGCACAGATGATTGAAAATGTTGATGTGTTTGATAGCTCTCTCTCTCTCAAAAGTATGGCTTTTGATACGCAACCATCCATCAAGCAGCCGAGTGCGTTCGTGAAGCAGGCCATCAATAGCAAACAAGTCAACCTTCCATCTACCATTAGGGCAAAGTTGCTCACAGCAGCTTCATTAATTCATCTGGAAAGAAAACTCTGCCATTTACGAGAACCTCTAGCGATAAGAACAGATACTTTGGGATTAACTGTGAAGGGCAAAGACCATCTTAAATTCATCTAAAATAAAACAATTAAAAAAAAAAAAGCAACGACGACTCATTTTCTGTCCATGCTCATCTCTCGTGGAGCAACATTTATAGGCTGAATATGTCAAATCACAATCCACACTAAATGTGAAGTGGCCTCTTGATCACTGCCTCATGTTCCAACTGCCATTTTCTCTCAATGAGTCCATAAAGAGAAGCCATAATCCTCACGCGCCATCTGAAGAGGCCGTCTCATCGTAGGTGATTATGGCTCTGGAGGGCTTTTCTCATCATCCCAGTGCTTTCCAAATTAGTGGCCATCCGAGTCTAAACATGTCATTCAAATCAAATGGCTACTGATGTTTCATTCATCTGTCAAATGTAACTTACATCATGTTTTCAGACTGTTCAAAAACAAGAACTCATCGCTTCACCCAAAATAGTCTGGTACCATCTCGGACTTGAGGCAGACAAGTCCTCGGTGAAAGAAATGAAAATAATACAGCAATTCATAATTAATCTAAGCCTGCAAGTCTTTTTTTTTTATATATAACAATTTTTGTGAAAGGCGTTTAGGGGCGAGAGATGCTGCCATGGTGATGGGGGAAATGTTAATTTTTTTTTTAGGCATAAGCATTAATTTCCTGTCACTTGTTATTGACAAGATAAGAGGCTAAAGTGGCTAAAGTAAACATTCAAAATGATTATTATCCCAAAAATGTTTCCCTTGAATGGCAACGTCTAACAATTCAAACCAGTTATTTTTGAAAGTATTCCATTTTAAGTGAAAAATCTATTTACCCAACACTTACGAATAAGTGCTTGAAGTTGTGTCTGTTAATTGTGTCACAAACAAACAAAAAATCTCAGACTGACTGCGTGTGGTCTCAATAATAAATGTCTCTCAACTTCAACGTGTGCCGTTACGGTTTATTCTTATTTTTAACTTTAACCTGTGGCAGCCAAGAAAATTCCACCAAAATGACTCAGACTTAATGCACTGTTTGCTTGGCTACATTACAACAGGAGCATGAGCACTTTATAGGTGCGGGGGTGGAAGGGTGAAGTAAAAAAAAAAAAAAAAAATCCACCAGTCAACATATATTGTGCTGCGCTTGCACGAAGACAATCGCTGAATAAAATATGCAATTAAACAGACTGGAAAAACCACCATGTTTTCTTTTTTTAAACTTGTGCCGAAGCCAGTAAAGTGTGAAAAATATAGAATAACAGGTGTTAGATTACAGAATGGCCCAAGGACATAGTATTATGGAGTCTGTATAGTTTGTAAAATACATGTCTTTCACTGGGAGGAGAAGGATATGTATATCGACAAATTCTAGATGCGATTGTAGAAAAGCACTGGGGCAAACATGGTTACAGAGATCAGAGCGAGTAAGCAGGGCGAAGCCATTCATCCACTCCCTCTCCGCCTGCGCTGGAGAGTCTGGATCAATACAACGGAGAGCTGCATCAGGCAAAACTAATTGTGGAGGTGGAGGTCGGGCAGTTCAACTATTCTTTAAAGTGCTTTAAGATGTGCAGTGAGCTTTCTGTGCAGCGCGGAGACCCCTCCGAAAAAACACAATGTGCCGAGTGACTGTTCGATTGCCTCTCTTGCTGTGTCAGTTAAAAAATAAAAAAAAAAAATTTAAAGAAAAGGACAGGAGAAGTCTTCAGGTGTTGAAGCCAAAATGATTTAGAAGATATTCGACTGTTTTACAGCAGGTGGTGGCTCAGTGGTTAGCGCAGTCACCTCAAAAGGACCCGGGTCCATTTGTGGGCGCTCTCTGCGGGGATTTGGATTGCTCTCCCTGGACCCATTTCTTTTCGTTTCAAAGCCAGATTGATTGGAAACTGTGAGGAAAATGTGAGTGTCTAGGATGGATTCCTCTTAATGTATGCTGGAACAGGCTCAAGCCCCTGTTCCAGCAAAGGATTTATACTGAGCAAGTGTCCCTAAGCAAGCCATTGAGTGTCAGGATGAGCTCCTGATGATGTGACCTCTGCAATAAAGCATCAAATAGTACAGCTGTGTCCACATACAGGTGGGTGAATATAATGTAATGGAAGAAAGAGCGATGAGATTAAGTGTCTTAGTAAGGTGCTGGGTCACCACGAGGCTTCACGGCAATATGAATACTGCATAAAATAAAATAAATACGGAGGCTATTACGTCTCGAATCACATCATCAAAACACATTTTTAAACGTTGACTTTTCTGTTCTTCCTCTCGTCTTAAATTCCGTTCAAACTGCATCTGGCCTCATTCAGCAGATATCGTTAACGCTTCGATAATATCAACTCGGAGCCTGAAAAGGACATCGCACTGACTGTACCTGTGTTTCTTTTACAATGAGGCTGCAGATTTCATTTTGGACATTTATAGCCGACTTTATTGCTCCCTCGCGTCCAACTCTGCTCTGTCTAGAATACATATATTTGAATTATCCATCTTGTGTGTGTGTGTGTGCTTTACCTTTTGCCAGGGTGATACAAAACTGCGGGTCAATTGGGCTTACTCTGCATTGTTATACATTATAGGATTCCGGCCATGTGCATGTAGTTGGGTTACCTTGGTCTGCACAAACAAGGGAAGTGATGCATTGCATGTACACGTAACTGTGATGGAAAGTTTTATCATGTTAACTAGAGAGGGCTCACAAAGAAATATCACTTGAGACTGCAAATAGACCCCATCTATCATGACGAAGGCGTAGTCAATAGGGATGGTGGAACAGGAAGAAGGTGGCATTTCCTGTATGGATGCTATGATAGATTTGTCTAATTTAGCATTAGCGTCATGTGCTGGATTCACAATTATTTCTTGCACCGCAGGCAGGCTGTTTTGATCACTGATCAGGGGAAGAAATGGGGAAATGTATGCTTGCATATTCATTTTACATCATTTGTCGAGCATTACTTGAGTTTGTAGGGTTCTCCGACAGCTGCTTAGCAAGTCTAGTGCCGCAATTTAGTGTCTCTTGATTTAACCACAGGGATTAGTGTGCAATAACTCTTCAAATCAGAGTTTGTTTTCAGGTCATTTTCCAATGCCTGATAAAATATCCGCAGGCACTCACACTAACACACACATGTACAGGCAATAACATTTGGAAAGCACCCAATGAAGTCCAATAAAAGCTCCCTCAGATTATATATATGAGTGAATAACACGGTGCTTCTTCCAGTCTGCATGTCTGCGTTGCCTCAAATCCAATCGCACCTCATGGGTGAGCAGGGAAATGGCTAATCATCTGTAGACATTCAGTTATCGTAGCCTTCTCACGCTTCAATTTAATTTCTGGTTTGGAGACTCAATTTGCGTTATGAAATTGCGCTTTCATTAGATTCAAACTGACCCCTCTTTGGCTTTGCCGAGCGGACCAGAGGCGAAAACAATACGGATTTGTTTTTCCGTGCGTGTGTTAGCAGATGGAGATGGGCCCTGTCCGTTCTCATTCCGTCAATGAAATCCTATTGGAAACAATATCGTGTGTTAGATGAGAGCCGCTGAATGATAACAAGCCAGGAGTTCAATCAGAAAAGCTATAAAAATTTCAGCCTAACCAATAAATGAAACCACCGCAATATCAAGTCTTAACTGGGGACGATTAGAAAATAAAATAAAACTAATAATAATTATAATATGTCTTTCAAAGCTGCTCCTACTTAGGCTGAGAAGTCATTTCTTTACCCAGCGCAACCCTTAATTAACCATGATCTGCCCGTGGATCCTTTTATTACATGACCTTAAAGCCACGGATAAAACCTCATATAAGACCCATGGGAAAAAAAGAGAGCTAACGCTAGCTAGCTGCACCCGGAGATGGAAACGTCTGAACTTACACCATTTAAAATGAAACTATTGTCCTCACAAAAGGTGAATTTTGCAAAAAAAAAAAAAGTATTTGAAGTGCTGCTCTATTGTGTATTGAGCTGCCATCTCCTCGGATGGTTTAATGAAAGCTCTCCGTTTCCTGATAAAGTGACACCCATTGTCCAAGAAGAGGCAGATGTGAAAATGTCCTCGCAGTACAAAGTAGCTGAGGTGCGAATTGAGGGAAAGAAAATGTCTCCCGCACGGTGCAAACTCGTGACTCTCGGGGTAATCAACAAATCTGTTTTGCCGCCAAAGGAAAGGAGATACTGCGAGAACATCCAAGAGAAGCCTTTCAAACACATCAGAGACCTACTGCGAAGACTTGAATCCATTTTTCCGTCTCGCCTCCCTTTGTACTGCTATTGCTGCTCTTCAACATTTGAAAGTACAGGGATGAGTGAGAAAGAAAGATTTAAGTCGGTTTCTTTTTTTTTTTATACATCACGAATGCCTTTTCAATTTGCCTGCTGATCTCCTACTTACCTGGTAGAGTATGTCACTGAGAGTAAAAGGGAAATAAGGCCTTCTATGTGACCATAAATCCTGTTTATTATAATTTAAGGCCGATCTACAGTCACACATTCACACACAGGTGCTGTAGGCAACCCCCAGAAGTTGCTCAAAATGTTTAAAATATGGCTGCATTACTCCCATATGAAGAATATATATAGAAAATGTATTACAGCACACATCCCAATCCTTTGTTGTAGCCACCTACGCCACAGTACCTCGTCAAGTTGTTATTGCAAGCTATTAGAATCTGACAGAAGCCTCTAGAGTGCTCATTTTCCCTTCAAAAGGGTGAGAGTGAAAGTTGAAACTGCATGCGGTCGGCTCTGCAGTGAATGCTGCAGACCTCGGCGAGTGAACTGTTTTCAGATCATTTATTCAAATAAAAAGAAGAATGTTGTAATCCCGGTTCAGCGATAATAAGCCGAGCTGTTCGGCTGCTGTGCGCCTGGCAGCTCCTGTTTGTTGGGAGGTGCACTGGGTGAGACATGGCAAGACATTACATTATTTTCCATGGAGTTTGGGCTTGACCTTCTTCTAGCGTTTAATTCACTTTTGTGTCAATATGTGAAACCAAGCTAAATTCATTCATACTGCTGCACACATAACAGCCAAAGTACAAAAACATGGCATGTAACTTCAGGGTTTGTACAGTAGTCTTCCACTTTGTCATTTTACTCTTTTGTCCATTTAACAGACAGCTGAAAAAGCCCACAAGCTCTTGTTTGGCCTTCCTCTTTAATGTCACATACAAAAAAGCTGTAAATGTAGCACTCCATTCACATCCCTCCACGAGGTCGCAGTTTTACATTCGCCTCCACAGCGACACGCTGAAAAGCCTGACCTCACCTGGGGCGTCAGACGCCGTCAAGCTGGCGAGCTGGGCCTGATTGCTAACACGGCAGTCTGGCGAGCAACAGCTCGTACCAATGAGAGGCGACCTTACAGCCTCGCTCCGAACACACCAGGGGCCATGTGAGGTTACAGTAGACTCTTATCAAGATATGTTATCAAGTGGTAGAGCAACGGTTATTGGAGTGGATGAGTTACTTCAAACTTATTCTGTGTCAGAACTCTAATTTAAAAAAGTATGAATTCAACCAAATGAATGCAAAAAAAAAAAAAGCAGAGATATAATCTTAAAACAGGAATTCCAGCAAACTTGAAACGAACTTGTTGGGAGCATCTACAGACTTTACGGAGCAGTTAAGTAGTTAAATAATTAGCTAATTATTATATGTGCACTGTGTGACCGATATGTTAGGGACGAGTTGGAAAAAATTTGATTTAACATTTGGCAGTGGAATTCAGACACATAGCCAAATTGGGTCTTACGTTTGATATTCTCTTAGTGGTTTATAACTCGCAGTATAATACAGTACCCTTTAAGTGCAGTGCTGAGAAAATGACTCTCAAATAATACTACAAGCATCTGTTCAAATGCTTCCAAGATATTTGAAAGCCTTATTTCCAACAGAAGGAGCATTTCCGAAGGGATAACTGTATTATTTCCTTAACAAATGTGTGCTGTAAGAAAGCCATGATAGTTGCCCGACTCTGAAGTGGTAAAAGAGTTGGACCTATCAATGGGCAGAATAATGGGAAACTGCACTGATAAATATTGAACATCCTCTAATGAAAGAAGATCAAAAAGCCTGAGCTGAAGACGAGCAGAGCCGACACATCTTCGCCATAAATAAAACATGAGATACTGCGGGCTTCTACTCCCAACCCAGATTTAATGAGAGAAAAAATAACATACACATATGGTGGGACACAACATTGCACTGCACTCTCAGATTATCTCACAGCAGGGGACAGTGCTGAAGGAAACACTACAGAGGATTAAAAATATATATATAATTTTGAATGCATCTGCTCCGGTTAGAAACAAAGTACTTTGTTAGGTTTAGAGCAGGAAATAGTAAATTGAATCGTTTCCTGAGACCTAAGGTATTTTATTTTGCAAATCAAAGTGTGTGCATGTGCGATCTGTAATTTCTGCATGCAGCAAAACTGAACACAAAGAGAGAGAAATCTAAGAATCTCTGAATGCTGCAATTACTATTCCCCCCCTCCTGGAACTTCCACATTATGTTTATGATTGTGGCTCAATGTGACATTGTGTTTGTTTTAAGTTATGCACATTTGCACAGTTATGTTAAGATATTCATTAGCCCCGCTTTGGAAGGTTTACTGAACTGGCCTTTTGACCAGAGATGTCCAATCCAGGCAGCACCTAAGCCAGAGTTGCTTTAATAAATGACGTATTCATATTTTTGATGGAAAGTCAAAAGGGCCCAGTGAAAAGCAGCGATGTCATATTCTGCTCCCGATCTTTAAAATTAGAGTCTGATCAAAAATGTATTTTTGAATACAGTATTTTTATTTCCCTGCATAATATATCTGCGTGGCACATAGTTACGAAACAGTAAGCTTCCATTACCATCTAAATAAATAATCACCTTCAGTAGAGCAGATAGAGCAGAACGTCCACACGATAATTCATTTTCTTCTACCGTCTGTGTTTCCAGGGTTAGCTTCCCAGCAGGTGCTAAACCTTCTAACAGCACTTCAATGTCCTGAATAAATTTGCTCTTTTAGTCATAGGCAAGTTCAACGACCACCAATTTTTCTTCTTTTTTTACAATTAATTCTCAACATGCTTCCTATCTGGTCGCCTTTTATTTCTTTTGCTCACTTCCAGATTACATACTTGCAGGTCATGGTCACGTTGACGTGTTCTCACCCACTTCTGATGAGACGTCTAAGAATCTGTCATTATCATGTCTCTGTCAAGACTGCCTTTGAATTCATATCTTTTGCACACAGCCTTGCTGAATACTATAATATAGAAATGAGAATCCTTAAAGTGTAGTGGTATTACTGACAGAATCATTATATGACAATGAGTCATTTTGATTGGATAATAGTTGCACTGTAACGTGTTCAGTGTTGCCAATAGATACAAAAACAGGAAACAAGGAAAAAATTATTTTTGACCTTTTTTTTGAAGATCTGTACTCTTGGACCGTGAGAGGACATGGTTGAAAAATCAACAAGATTGTATACAATACATGTGAACCTATTAAAATAGATAAACAACAGTTGCATCTCCACAAGGGACACGCCTCTGGCTCCTAAGTCTGTTGCTACAGCAACCACTCAGCCCCATCATGCTCTCGTGTTACTTTGCCCTTACTCAATTCTGCCCTTTCTAACCTGAACATGCCAAAAAGGATGTCTGTGAAACTGATCTGGACGCATTTCTAAGCCCGGTGGCTTCTGCTCCTTCCACTGGCTGAGGTGTTGGCCAACTGTTTACAGACATCCTTCAACATGGACTACCATCAGCGAGAAAGGAAGCCAGCTCTGGCTGTGGACACTTTGTGAACTGGCCTCCAAACACAGCTAGACATTCGTCTCCGCACTGCACCTCCCGATATGCTGCCAAGCTGGACAAAAAACTAAAACCGCACCGAGTGAGAGAGATCCAAACTAAGCCGCTGTGGTCGAGGAGCATGCGTGTGCAGAGGGCTTCCAAATTAAAGCGGCTCATGAGAGCTGGTGTGACTCAAGAGTAAAGATGCACTCGATGTGTAATGTCTATTTTAGATTCAAAACCAATCAATCAACGACCTCGATTGACGCGAATGCCATATCTCTGTTTTTATAAATTAATTGTGGCATGTCATTTCGGAGTTTTTCTTAGCGTTTGTTGGGAGGATTTCGTTCGTTTCACCCGTTAATGATTTCCACTTGACTTAATTAAGGGGATTCACCACCTGGGCGCATGTAAAAGAGTACCAAGTCCTCAGGACTGGGATTAAGTGGCGCTGATCTAGAGCAGCACTTGTTAACCATGAGTCATAATGGCCTGAGTGTATCTGCTGCATTCAATGATTAGAACATTTCAAAGAAGTGCACCACTCATTGAAATCAGCAGCTTTAATGTTTGGTTGGAATGAAAACCTGCATGCTTTTGGCTCACGATTGCACAATGTGAAAGGTGAACTGTACATTTGCAAAAGGCAGCGTGTGTGAAACCCAAGGCACACAACTGGCATCAAAAATGAACTCATTAGTTGCCGTTAGTGTGGTCCTTTTTTTTAAACAGGAGAAAAGGAGTCCTGCATCGTATTAATAGAATGAAACTTGTGTCAAAAAGCTGATTCGAACTAAAGCATCCAAAGTTATAGGGATAAAATTTCGAAGAGCTAAACATCATTAAAACGTCAAAAAAAAAAAAAAAAATGGGAGTTTAGTTCCGTTCAGGTACAAGGATGGAAATAAGTCTGATAAGGTTAATTGAAGCAATTTCAACTTTTAGTGGAATCTATGGGCTAGCGTAAATAGGCGGAAGGAAAAATAATTACTTTGCACTTTGAACAGGGCCAACATCCCAATTAAAATTAAACAGGTTAATATAAAATTCCAATTACGCATGTTTAGCAAAAAGAAATTCATAATCAGACCACTATATCTTTAATTGCTTGTCATATAGGTAAGAGGCGACCCGCGTAATTTGTCAGGGAAATTGTGCCCACCCTCTCTCTAGTGGGCCGTGCGGATGCCAATTACGGCTGAAGCCTCCACACTATTTGTTTTCCAGCAGTCATGGAAAAGAAATGGGCCTGGGCTGCTGCCAATCAAATGTACTAAAAAAGGGTTTTTGAGCACCATATTAATTAATAGTCAGTTAATACTTGGAGGCTGGTTAAAAGGTGACGCCGAATACCCAACAGACTCTCTCCCCATCACCGCATTGACCCGTCAGTCTCCAAATCTGAAAGTCCTGCGGCTCAATAATTACACTTGTTACGTGCTAAATTGTATAATTACGTCCCAATTTGAGGCTTTGTGGTACCCACCCCTGTCAACTCTGCCTTTGCTCCATTTGCAGGCCTCATCGATAGACTAAGTGGAAGGAAAAGCAGGAGTCGGTTTAGTAAACAGGCAGGGTGACTCATCATTTGAAGCAAGAGGAGCACCACCAGCACCAGCACCACCACCAGCGAGCATAATGTTCACAGTAGAGTCAAAGCTGATCATGAGGCAGGTTAACTGCTGCACGGCTCACTCTCTTCAAGAGGGCTGACTGGATGCTCTCTGCTGTTTAATATTTGACTGTGCGCATATGAATCGACCCTGTGTCACAGTCGCATTTCAAGCCACTTCCACCTTCATAAATAACAAGCTGGAAATTAAGGGTGAATTAAATAAATGACAGTAAAGGAACATTCAATACTTTTTGTCCTTGTCGTTGATGTAAGGCCTCTACGACCTCTGGAATATTTCTCTTTCAGTTTCCCACTGTGTTGTCAGTGATAAATGTTTGTCTTATTACCCAACGACCAGATATTTTTTCTCAAAAAGGTTCTAGTAAAGTCTTTTTTTTTTTTTTTTTTTTTTATAAACTTTTGCCTCAATATGTTGATTTTTTTCCCCCCCATCAAACAATGGGAGCTAGAACTTCCTTCCTCGTCTAGGACACAACAGATATCCGTAAAGTTATTGACACTTTTGAATGTGAACCAAATATTTGAGCCACTCTAGATTAGCAAAGACTCATGAGACGGTTTTACAGGACCAGCCACACTTTGAGGATTTGTTCCATTCTGCCGCTAATTAATTTAAAAATAGACAATTCCTGGATTAATTCGATTTAAGAACTTCTTTCAATATGCTTACTAGAAATTAGCGGCACGCCGCCGAATTTCCAATGTAAACATTCTGGTCTCTGGCATGGAATAAAAAAAAAGGTGCGCGACACAGCATGTCACCTTTTATTGTTGTCACTAAAAAGACAAAATATAGATATTTTTCCTTGGCAGGAAACTAGCATTTGTTGACTGTTAGAAATCGTGTTAGTGCAATTCTGTGAAGATGCTCGATTATATTGTAAACTGCAAGTCCTGCTGATACTGTTGACAGTATCTGAATACATTTGGAAGCTTAGAGAAATATATGAAATATGGACTAAGTGGCGGAAAAAAAGTGTTGTTTGTTTTTGGGTTTTAATATTTCATTTGTATGCTTTTCATTAACATTGAAGATATGTAAAATGTCTAGAGAGACAGTAAATTGACGGATACCGTGAACCCCCGAGTTGAAATGGAAAAGGAAAATGCATATACAGCCAGCGAGTTATGTGGATAAATAACCTCCTCCGCGTCTCATCACGTCTTTTTCTTGTACTTCAGGAAACAAAAGCTTCCATTGCATTGAAAATTGTGTTTATGTTTTGACCGGGATTCATTATTTGCTGTTCAGCTCGGCAGTTAACCACCTTGCAGTCCTCTTGTGGCTCTAAACATTGAAGTTTAACAGCCAGGAGAATATTACTGCCTCCTCCGAAACTCTGCCTGGGAGAAAAGCGCGTATACTGGGCAGCAGTAGAAGCAGAAGTTTATATACCGTAAGAGCACTGCCGCATTTATTGCATACTGTCACACATCGTTGCCTGCAGGTATAAAGGTAATCTGATACTCCTTGGAGCCCCCTTTTTCCACTCATGCCAACACTGTCATAGTCTGTAGTAAATGAGATTCAAGCTTGTGCCGTTCTGTCTCTCTCTGTAAAAACATCAATTAAGTCATCCAAACACATAATACTCATTGATATTTTCCCACTTGCACACAGAGCTTTTGGACTATGTATTTTTGTCTCCGTTATTTAATTATGATTTAATTAACACAGCAAAAATTTAATTTCCTCTTCTTGGCTGCACTTGGGGATATTTACATCTTAATTCACTATTAAAAACCAATGTGCCTAGATTTTTTTGGTTTATTTACTATAAATCGCAGGACATGCGAGAGATATCTTTTAAAATGTACGACGCACAAAAAAAAACAAAAAGGTCTCCAGTTGGGATACCTAAGCTGACATATAAAAGGAATCATATGTTGAAATGTATTGCTACACCAGCCCGTGTATTATGGACAGGATAAAAATGTCAGCATCAACAAGGCCTGTTAGTATCATCATCCATATCAAGCTTAATACCGCCCATATGCCACATGCTGCACACAGGCATGCCTAGGCGCATCTTCCATCTGTTGAAGAGTATTTTAATTCAATTTATGCTCAATGAAGAATAAAAAAAAAAGGAAAAGAAAAGAAAAAAACCCTTCTTCTAATGGAGGATATTGATTGCGGAATATAAACTCTGGAAACGATACTGTCAGGATGAGCAATTAGTTTGTCCAATTTAGGAAATAACATAAGGTCGGGAAAAAGGATGAGACGGTGGGAGAACAGCTGCTCGAAATGCTCTAAATAGGCCTCCAATCATTTTTACTCACCTCTCCTCACGACCCCTTTTTAAAAGAAGAGATGGTTTATTTTCTCTGTGGCTTAAGAGAATTGAAACCACTTTCCATAAAATAACACTTTGGCTAAAGGAGTGTTGTGACACCTACATATCCTTGTAAATAGCGACATAGAACTTCTCAAATTCCATTTTTATTTATTTTTTTCCCGCCGATGTTTTACTACTCGGAGGGATCATTCCACAGCACATACTGTGGAGCAAATGCACTTAAAAAAAGGGACTATTGAACTATAGCTCAGACAGCTAAACCCAACCAAGTACAGCTGGCTTTTCTTCCCCTTCCATATGTTAAGCCCCTTCTCTTTAATAGAATGTCTTTAATCCGGAGGCATGTTGTGCAAAGCGGTATGAAAAATCATGTTTAGGAGATTAGCATTGCAATCCTCGTTCTTCTCGCCAAAGCTTATCACTTGAGGGGCTTTTTGATGCAGACTGCGGGGCAGCGCTGACTCAAATGTTTGCGTGCATGCGCGCGTGTGTGTATGTGTGTGTGTGTGTCTGCAGGGACCTACAACTATTGCATTACTCAGCAGTTTTTGGCTGAGGTTGTTTTCCCAGAGCTGAGTCTGTATACAGTGCAGAGAGACCACTCCTTTGGATTTCTCCCTTTTACATGCTATAAAATATCTTCACTTCAACTTCTTTCCTCTTCGACTTTCTCTCTCAGCACAAAAAAAATATAACTTACGGAGGAAAAACATGCAGCATTTTTCCCCAACTTGCAAAAATGGAGTCCAACTGTGACCTTATGAAATTTGAGATATTGCCGATTGCGGCAGACGATAATGACTTAAATACTTTATCTTTAAATAATTATCTGAGTCTTAGAAAAGCTTAATTGTTCTCCGAACAGCACCCGAAGAATTCATAATGATCCAAGAATCGTAGCTCTATAGAAACGCTTCCCATTTGGCCTTCCATTCAGTCTGAAGTCTCAAGCGCACTGCAATACAACGAGACCCATGCAAACAGCAGTGTAATTAATGTAGTTATCTTGAGGGGCATGTTTAATTGATCAGAGACCTTAGTTTCTGAGACACACATGCTATGAATAGCAACACAGCCCGGAAAAGCATTAAGGGAGACAGGCTGATTGAGAAAGAGGCAGAAGATATATAGTTTTTCTTCCTAAAGCTCTGGGACACTACCAACTTTTAATTGTTTCACAACTTTCAATTTTAAATTAAACATTCACAGTTTGACTGTTTTCACAAAATGACTGTCAGATTATATCAAACAGGATCAGAAAGCCGCCCGGGTTTAATCACCGCGTTACAACCAGTGCTGGTGTTTGATTTGTGTTACTGCCTCAATTAGTTTTATTCCATTTCTTTAAATAATTCAGTCGATTTGGCTGCTCACCAGCAAAGTTTCAAGACATTTGTATTGTTGCATTCCGTGCACTCGCTACCTACTTTGGACTTTGGATGCAGTTTGGTACAAAGTCTTGGCCTTTCAACAACTCTTCCTCAACTTTTTTTCCTTAACTTTTAGCCTCGTTTTCTTGGAGAACCGTCAACGTGTTTGACGCCAAGGGTTTGCTCCTGAACCCTCCAAATACTTCCTACAAATCCTACAGAGCTATGCACATATACACACACTCAAGGTCGTTAATATACACTTCGGTGATCAAGGCCAAGCTAAAAATGTCATTGGACAATTATAATAATAATCATTATATTCAACGTCCTTTGCGCCAACAACACTAAAGTTGCTCCATACGTCATTCATTCTCAGGGATTTATGCACATCAAATTGTGGCACAAACAAGTCCCCCAAAAAGAGCCCTGCACACGCAATGAGCCCCAAGCAAATTGTGTGACTCAGGCTTTGAGACTAATCCACCGAGGCTGAAAGGGAGTTAGGAAAACAGGTGCATAGGCATGTCCTTTTTAGCCGTTTTTAATAGTTGCATTGGTATGGAGTGTTCAGTTTAAACATTTCATGATCCCCTTAAAGGCACGCTGTTCCCCGAGAGCTAATGACTGAACTTAATTGAAATAGCTCAAGGGCCTTTAGTCGAGCCGGTTGAAACCAGTAACCAGAGAAAGCAAGTTTAACGATTAAGTATTTTTAAACCTGCATGTTGAACCCGCTGATTTATCAACAGTCAGAAGCTAAATGCTAATGCTAGCCGCTGCTCTAAGCTCCCAAGTGTGATCGGGTAATGAGGCCCCGCTGGTGACAGGGTCAGTTGATTAAACTCCATAGTCACGGCTAGTGGGCAGATGAGGTATGACGGGTGCAGAAGAAGGCAGGATATTGACTGGCAATGAGGTTAATCACAGGAATTGAAGTGAGATTAGAAAAAAAAAAAAAATGTAAAAAAAGGGAAAGTTGAGCTGTAGTCATGGCAGCAGGTAATTGGAGTGGATGATGGCGGAGACGTTGCTATTCCTAATAATGAAAGTAAGCCGACACTTCATTGACCCCAGAAGTAAAATTGCTCTGGGTATAGAACTTTTTTCACTCTGCTTAAGGGGACTGAGGTATCTGAGGATTTAATGCTCAAGCCCAATTTACCTCCTCAGTATCAAACCATGAAACTTTATACGGCATAGGGAAGTTATACGAGGGGAGGCAAACGGCTTACAAGCAATACTAGGTCTTATGGCATGTTTTTGTTCAAAGCGTGCTCATTAAATCAACTTGAAACCAATGCACTCCTCCAGTCACATATATATGTCATTTACCAGCATAGCATTAAATAGGAATCAATCCATGTTCCCATCACATGTGCGGTCTGAGCCAAAAGGACGACATGCTTTCATGTACATTTTGATTATACTGCTGGAGTGAAAATAAAAAATGTAACCAAAGTTATATTTCAGGTTACTAGCAGATATAGAGGGCCTAAAGCAAAGTGCACAGTTTATCAGTTGACATCCTTCTGCTAGTTGTTGCTAACTAGCTGGTACCATGTGGGATGTAGCTGGATCGAGCATGCTAATTGAGGAGATAAAATAATAAAACGCTGCCGAGTTGAGATTAAAGCGAAAGCATCCGAGGATTACAGCCACGCTCTTGATTGGTACCTTGTGCTTACTGCTCAAGGTGGTGGTAATGCAGAAAACATCTTTCTGTATTTTGTATGAAAAACTAGAACGTCCAAGTATGTTGAATGTCTGCAAATACACGTAGCGTTGGAAACATTATGCGGCGAACACTGCAACAGTGAAGCGATACAGTCAACGGCTTTGAGGAAGCGAGTCAAAAATTTTGTCCTGTCAGTTTCTCTCGGAAACTAGAAGCATTTGTCTCTTCTCCCAGCTAAGGCTGTTGAGCACACTTGACACGGATCTGCTCACACAGGGTTGAGAAACAGCCCACGGGTGTTTGAAATGTGCGAGTCCCCAGAACTTGCAGAGCTGTGAATGTTTTTGAACGAGGCAGGGACTGCATGTGATATGTGGGTACTAGGTTCAACGTCACGTTTAATATCCTTCAATAGTTATATGATCGACTGGATGTTTGAATGCTCGAGAGCAATCCAGGATACAACAGTTTTCTTGCCGGTCTGGCTTAGTTGAAGTTTTATCTACGGGATGAATCCAAGTTCGAACAGGTATTCGGGGGAAGTTATGAGAGGTAAATGCAATGGTTCAGAAGAAGTCAAATTAAAAGAATGCGTCCCATATTCTAGAGTGAAATACTGTAAGTAGTAACGGATCAACTCCACGCTGACCAAAGAGAGCTTTCACTTTATTCTGCAGTGGAATGCCATAAGCTTAAACATGCATCAAAGCTCTGCCGGGCCTTTTTGAAGTCTTCAGGAAGAGCTGACTTGCAAGGATTTCCTTCTGCAGTCAGCAGACCTTAACCCTACTGAGCTTCTATTTGAAAAGAAAAAAATGTTAAAAACATATTT
>CALSBV010012184.1:6080606-6098555 GCA_943590825.1 Bovichtus diacanthus | reverse complement strand
CCCCCCCCCCCCCCACACACACACACACACACACACACACACACACGCACTGTAATACTGACGCTCGGCCCACGTCATCTGTAGTTATTTCAGTAGTTTCCTTCTCATGGACAGACCAAAGTGAACCATGTTATGGTCGGGGGAAAACAGCATTAATGGCCAAAGAGGTGGCACAATTGCGAAAGCCACAAACCACAAACAAGTGAACGTCATCTGTTGCATCACAACTTCGCCTCGCGACTGTTCTATTTTTAAAGAGACGATGAAAAGTACGCAAGAGGGAACTGGATGGTGTTTTGATCCATACAGTCGCTTTGTGTGATCTACAATGCAGCAAGAAAACACTACAGATCTCGAGGCAGCCAATTAGAGCCCCGGTTCTCGGCTGCCACGGCTCTAATTGTCCGGCTACTATTAAGTCAACCGAAACCTCATTAAAAGCGAGTTTGGTGACGCGCAGCGTGGGATCCATTGTTGTTGCGATTTTTTCCTCAACGTCAGAATCCTTTTCAGACCATAAAAGTTTGCAGAGATATCGTTGGCTTCCGTTTCAAGGAACACCAATTATTTATTTATTAATTAAACTGTCTTGAAGGCTCAGTCGAAGTGCCTTGATGCTAAAACAGTCCATGGGATGACGAGTACTCTGGCGAAGAATGACGGACTTTACTATCCTCACTGCTTATTATAAAGACGTTTGGCATCTTCACCATCACAATTCAAATACTTCAAGAACTGGATTTAGTATTTAAAAAAATTGGACTGGCTCCTTGCGTTTCCCCACAATACTACACTGAACTCATACCAATGTGACATTTCCAACTGTAGAATACCTTCTTTTTGTGTCGGATTACATTCCACTGCTTGGTTTTTTGGTCTCTTTTTATCAAACTAATGCTTTCAAATTAATATTGATTTTCTCCTCTGTTCCAGCAATTGGTGTTATGTTAGTTTAGTATATGTGCTTTTCTTTTGTTCTTTTTTCAAACCCCACACATTCCCCTGATGCATATCCAACATTACAATTTGGTTATTTGTCTATTTTCATATTTTGCTTGCAATGTACTTCCCAAGTCTGCACCTAGTCGAGCCAGTATGTCTGACGAAATATTATATAGTTAACATTATTTCACACAAACATTTGCCAAGACACTGTATTCCTATCTGCATTAAAAGCAAATACCGAACACACTTTTTTTTAAATTTTATATACAACTTATACACGAGACTTGTTTTAAGACGCGATTAGCCATCATTTGTATTCATTTCCAGGCAAGAATGTAAATGTCCTTCGCAAATGGCATATCTTCAATCTGCCGCACAGTAAAGACTCAAGAGACAAAGTCCAAGAAGACTTCGGTAAACAATTTCAATTTGCGATGACAGCTAAATGTTGTAAACACGTTAGCACAGTAGATATTTAGAAGGTAGGCTATATGTTGACAGTTTGTATGGTTACTGTTGAACTTGACCTGAAAGTGATGAGAACACAATTAAAACAAATAGGTGTGAGGAATAACAAGTACTGACGGTGGTTGGAGGCTTCCCTTGGTAAATATCGTCCATGCCTACTTTATAGGATCCCTTAAGTAAGAAAAAAAGTGTATTAACAGTTTCTGATGAGATTACACGCTTAAAATTTAGAGAAAAAAACCCACAAAAACAAGTTAACTCCAAAATGCAACATACACGCGTTTCTTTCATCTCTACAGTTGATCATTCGTGCGCTAGTCCACCAGCAGTCGTGTCCTCTTAATTTTCTAAATCATTGATGGATTCCTGCAACAGTTTTGTGCCGTTGCACTAGAAATGTTGTTTTGTTCAAGCTGTGCTCACATGAAAGATGAAGGAAATCTTAAAAAGGAAAAAAAAAAGAGACAAAAGAGACAGATGTTTTCATCTCGTCCACGTCTATTCACATCTAAAATATCTCACCCAAACTGTATGACTAGAGTCTGGGGGAGAATATGAAAGTAAACTATTACGTTTTTTTTAACATGAGTCAGAGCTGCAGCCCACGTGTCGGTGCATGTTGCTTGAGGTTTGCTTCACATTAAGTCTAAACACAAAAAATGTAGAAAAGGAGGCATTTTCACTTCATTCGGTGTGAGAACAATGCAACTTCGTCCTGGGTGGTTGTCAATCAAGGCTTAAATCAGACTGTGTGAATAAATAAAGCACATCCCAATGCGACAAAAGAAAAAAAAAATATGTGCGACAGAATACACTCATCGGATACCATTATGTTACAGAAAAAAAAAAAAAAAAAAAAAAGAAAAGAGAAAAAAAAAAAAAAAGTTTCCCATTGTTATTAATTCTGGTTGAATGCATGAAGGTGGATCTTTAAAAAAGCGGCTGGGAGTTTCAGTAAGCACAGCTGTTCGCCGCGCAGTGATGCCATCCAGAGCACAGAAAGGCCGTCCAGATTTGAACACCTTCAAGCGGCGTCACAATGCAAAGTTGTCAAAGCGCCGCGAGGCTGTTTGAGTGAGATAGTGTCAGCCAGACATGCTCGGGTCCATCTGTGGGAAGAAATGATGTCAGCAGCTAATGAGAACGGGAACAAATGTGGAAATGCCAGATGCTGAATGCCCAGATCAAAATCAGCCTGGAATAGAAAAGTAACTGCTGTAAGTGCGTCCGCGTAGCGTCCGTGCAAGGTTGGTTAATTCTCTGTAGACTCCATCTGTAGACTCACATGTATCCGTTATGAAAGCGAGCTTTCGCAAAATGCGCGTCCGTGTGTGTGTACTGTAATAGAATCTAAACACGGGCTCAGAAATTGAGAGCTTTCCACTTTTTTTTTTCTCTCTTTTGGATCAATTGTGCAAAACAGCGACAAGTAAGATTGCTTTTTTTTTTTTTTTTCCTCGCCTGGCTACTATTATCCGAATGGAATCAGCACTGAAAGTTTCCCCCATTAATCATTACAGCAACGGAGTCGCTCTCACTTTCTCCTGCACATATGAGTTGCACAACCCACACATATACACACGGGGGGGGGAGGTACAGCCAGAACACCTGGAAAATAATATGAGAGCATATTGCACTCAGACAGGCCCAGAGACAAATAAATAAGCACATACACAAGCTCCCCGCTGAGCCATTGAATTCCCACCCTGATATCGGCGGGGTCAGGGGGGTTGTAAAGTTAATCCAGAGGCGTGTAGGTGGTGCAGGGGGAATGGGAGCTGACGCACAGAGATACCGAAACGAAGCGGAGACGTTTGTTGCAGATGTGAGGCTCTTCAGGTAACGGATGTTGTCAATTAAAATAGTCAACTAAAGCATTGAGAGAGTTTTTTTTTTTTCATAAAACATCTTCAGAAGCGAAACAGTATGTATTATAGTAGCAGTAGTATAAAAAAACAGTATGATGCAGATTAACCTTGAAGTTAAAAACACTTAATAGAAGTATGTATTCCTGACATGAATGCATAGATATCGCTGTAGATGTCGCTCAGTACAAGTGCCTTGATCTACGTTCATGTATTGCTAAAAACGGGAAGGAAGTTCTCCACATTTCCCTGGATGGGATGGATGAAAGAGACCCTGCCTAAGATGCACATGTGCATCGACACATTCGCTCCATGCTGCAGGTGTTGTCTTGTGATGTTACTGTGCAATAAGTGATCATGCCAAGGAAAAGAACAAGGCTTTAGTTTGAAGTGTCAAAGACTTTGGCTGCCCGAAGAAACATGAAATAAATACGACTAAAAAGGGAGCAGGAGAACATAGCATAGGCAGCTTGTTCTGGCCGGTAAATGTTATAGTAGAGGATTTTGTCTGTCATCCCTCATGTAGTTGTAACATATTGTAGCACTTAACATTGGCATGGATACAGCTTCTGCTTGCGTTTAGAAAAAAGCAAAAGATAGAAATGAGCCTTGGCTAACTTGGAAATAACAACTATAGTACATTTAGTACAAAGAGCAATTCAGTGTGCGATCATGAACTTAAAAAAAAAAGAACATCCATGTATGAAAAAGTAGAGAGTACATAAAATCGTAATTAATAATATAAAGTATAACAGATTGACTGATTTGTACAATCACAGGCGCAGGGAAAAATAAATGTTTTTAAGCTGGATTGCGACATTTGCATTACTTAAGGTGTGTGAAGACATCTGTCTCCATGTTTTGTAGCTCGCACTTAAAACCGTATTCTGTTCCTGTATCTATCCTGTATCTGTCAGAGTTGGACATATCAGAAATTTCTCATCGCTACGATACAACTCACTAGAAAAAGTAGCAAACCGCCAACATCTACAATAAAAAAAAAAACAATATTGAAAGTAATGATATTGAGAATAATAATGATCTTTTGTACAAAGCCACCTGGGGTCGACTTATCATACATGCACAGCTGGAGCAATTTGGGGTTCAATGTCCAATATTTCCCAGTCTGCTGACAAACGCAGCATTAGCCTAGCCTAGCCTAGCCTAGCCTAGCACAAAGACCAGAAGTGGCAGGCTAAGATAGCTTTAGGCAAATCGGTAAAATTCGTTGAACCATTGTGGCGACACATTTCTCTTTGTAAAAGACGCTTTTCTGTTGGATATACAAGTGAGATTTCAGGCGGTCTGTGATAACCTACCTCTGTGCCTCCACCTGAAAGGGCACTTCAGCTCACTTCAGCTCAATTCAGCTCACGTCAGCCCCGAGATTGGTTGGCGAATATTGAAGACTTGAAGTGCGCTTCCTTTGTTTCACCAGACACTTGAAGTGGCCTTGAAAGTGAATGCAAGTTGTTCCTGATGCCGCACGTGAAGTGCTGCTCATGTTTCTGCACAGACAAAAAAGGCACACACACGCACATGCACCACTTCGATCAAATAGCATTTAGCCTACATGAGCAGATCATGCGTAGGGATTGTATCGTGCATTTTTATAGTTGCGGTTATACAGTGCGTGTGTATAAGTCTTTGTTGCGGCAGTCACTTGCTGCAAACCCTACTCAGCTGACGATCCGTGCAGATGAAAACAAACTAATTATTTGTAAATGATATTTGAGCTTGGACAGCAACTTAAACATGCTGACAAACCCACAGCAGAGCACTTTAAAACAAAGCAGTAATAGCTTGTCAGGAGGTTCTATTTGGGAGTGCAACTTCCGGACCCCCTGCAAAAAGGTGTCTGGGGACAAAGTCGGACACATCCCCTCCGCGGTGAAGAGCAAACTACTGATGCTAACATTTTGTGAAGCCGGGCTGACACACGCACCCACACACATATACAGACACGCATCCTGCGGGAGGGCACGCTCGGAGGGCTCATCCAATCTGTCAGCGTTCTGCCAGCATGCTCCCCTCTCCCTCTGCTCCATGACCTACACGGAAACAGAGGCATTTGCCAAATAATCGCATTGTAAGGCTTTGTTGTGTCTCGCTCGTGTCACCAAATGCAGTTCAGGGGTTTAATTGTGCATTTATTTTATTATTTAAAAAGGTGTTTTTTGTGGCTTTATGTTTTTAAGATTGATTTGTGTGTTTGTCAGCAGGATTACGGAGAAACCACAGGCCCGTTTGTTTTTTTTATGAAACTTAGTGGAAGTGTGAAACATGGGAACACAGAACAACCAATAGGAGTATCCGTCAAATCACATGACGGATACACGCTTATGGAAACGGCCTTGGGAGGGCCCGTCTAGTTACATATAAATCAATGAATTGCAAGTTATGGTGAGGAGGGGGGGGGGGGGGGGGGGGGGGGGGGGCGGGGGCGGTGGGGGGTTACTGAGGTCATGGACCGGTAGACGCGGCACGGTTTATACTTTTATGCATCATACAGACTCAAAGATAATTTGCAATGTGGGGAAAAACCAGAATACTGATGTCAGGGTTAGTTGGGACTAATGGTGTGGATACTCCGATGAGCACCGGTGATGATGAAGGGTTTACAGATTTAATCTGAACCACATGGATCAACATGCAGACGGACGATCCAACAGCCACACGAGGGTTTAAAGAGGAACAAGTTATTTCTCTCTTCGTTTTTATACTGATGATTTAACCGAGTTGGGAAATCTCAGACATTGTGATAAAAAGTTAAAAGGGTACAAGCCAATGCACATAAAACCTTAATGTGAAAGTCAACTATGAGCATTTAGGTGGGAAAGAATAAAAAATAAGGTTTGATAACAGATTTGTTATCGGGTGTCAGAACTTTGAAAGTAACTCGCGCCGGTGCACCCACATCATATTTCACATTAACACATTCTAAATTTCACTCGCATATGCAGCGAAGGCTCTCACTGTAGAGCCCAGCTGTCATAAAGGAGATCAGTGCGGCACCAGCAGCAGACAAAACACTCGCTAAATAAAAGATCTGCATTTGATCAGGTTTATTTTAGCATATTAATATATGCCCAGATAAGACCCAACACAAATCCTTGCCAGGAATAATCCAGTGTTTCTAAATCGAGGAATATTAAGGGTATCATTAAAAACTTTTCGAGTCAAACTAACACTGAAATTAGATGGATATATTGACTAAACGAGGAGGTCACTGCTCCTGATGAGGTTTACGCTGAATCACCGTGTGGCAATATAAGCATCCTCAACCCCCACCTGTCCAGGGCAACATTTCCCCCCAAAGCGATAAAGATAATGTCGTGACTACATATCATTTATCTTTCCCATGTTAAAGTAAACTTTGATTTATTTTTTTCCAGCGTGAGCGTCTCTCGCAGGCGTCTTGTTTCGCACCGATTCAAAAATAATTACACAGTGAAGAACGTGATGATAACTTGTCATTTGGTTGTACTATCTAGCAGTCTTTATTCATTCTCACTATGACTTTTTTTCCCATCATATCCAAAATAAATTACTTGGGCAACCCCTCACGACATCACCATTCAAAATTGCCATCCAACGTTCATTAGTTTGTATACCCAAACTTCCGCCGCACAACTTTTTGGTGCATCTGATTAAAGCAAGAAATATACAAGAGTGTGCTGCCAAAGTTCTACCAAAGTCTTTTTTTTTTTTTTTTTTACTCAGCCATGGACAGACTAGAAAATACTAAAAGTCAATGTGAACTTCATTAAAATGGTCAATTTAACCGTCCCTGCAAGAACTGGGTAGCATCCAAGGCCATCTCGCTGTGGGCAGGTCAATAGTTATTTCTTGGTCACGCACCATGTTTTCTACCAAAAAAAAAACAAAAAAACACTTCTAAAGTAAAACACTATTCCAACCATAAACCTTTGTAGTAGAGTTTTGTTTCATAATGACATTGAAACTGTTGGATCTCAACAAACAACCGTCCGCCTGCACCATCTCCGTCTAAAAAGGAAGCTTTATTCCCGACGCCCTCGTACTGTAGATGGGTCATGACATGCACCCCCGATCCATATTGATGATTGCAGCCTGTTGTGACAATTATTACCAGATGAATGCAGACATGCGTCAAGCCCGGGTGTCCGTTACAGAAGCCCCGAATAAACACATCTATTATCTTAAGTGGTGTCAACAACCCCGACCTGGGCTTCTCGTGTTCTGCATGCTTGATTTAGTAATGTTTCCTCCAACAGTCCTGCAGGGCCTGCGCTTATTACATGTACTGATGTATGAATGCTGATTTTGCCTTTGAGATCACATGATGATGATGAGGGTTGGGTTTGATTAATACACATTCGGAAATAAAAATGTGTTCCCCGTCTGCCTTTGGTCCCGCAAGCTCTCTCCTATTAGCATAGAATATGTTTTCCCCTCCGTGCTTCTTTTGATATGCCTCCCAAATTTTGTTTCAAAGAAAACTGGGAAAAAAAAAATACTCAAAAGTCAACTTTGGTCGGAATCCATTTGCAATCTGTTGCCCAAGGAAACAGCGTATTGATGTTAACTCACAATGTAGCTTAATACATTTAACCATAAACCCTTTCATGACTACATTCATTGATTCAGTTTCCATGATTGTCTTCACTTGGGAAAAGTTCAAAAGTATTATTACTCCTATGATGATTATTATTTCAATTATTTGGTTTGATCTTTCTTTCGAGGAACTCAACTATTAAGCTTTTGTTAAAGCAGCCTCACTTTATTCTTTTCAACATCTTTATGAACGTGGCCATCAAAAGAGACGCTGGTCTGTGATCAGCAGTCCTAACAAAAGCGGGTGAAAAAAAGAAAGACAAAAAAAAAAAAATCACTTCCAACTAATTATAATCCCTTTTGTAATCATTTCTGGTTTTATTGACTTGGATCCGGGGCTACAATAGCTGCTTCGGTGATGGTGTGACGCTCGGGGAGATTTGATGGATTGGGCGGATGGGAGCTGCAGGTTGATTGAAAAAGTGGTCAGTCAGCAACGTTGAGCACTCTAATAATTATGTATGTGGGTGTACAGTATGTGTGTGAAGTGCTTAAGTTGTGTATTTACAGTGATGTGTAGGTATGAATTCATGCAGCTTTGTCTTGTGTGTGTGCACGCGTGTGTGTGTGCACGTGCGTGCAGAGGCCTGTGGGTGCCCTTAACAACTTATTTAATACAAGCTTGATTAATTACAGTGCCATGGCCTCTTTGTTTCTTGAATTTCAAGCCCATAAAAGAATATAACAAGTCAATATGCACATTATTATAATTAGCTGTAAAGTGCAAGCTGTTTCCCCATTAAAATAGCAATAAATACAAACGGAATACACCATACACGCGGTTTGTAAAACAAAACAGCAGAGCTAAAGGTGTTGATGGAAAACACAGCAAACACAAGTGTTGCCATTTCCATCGCAGATGCATCCGCTGTCACCTTCTGTGATGACTTCATGGACGCGGATGTGCAAACAATACAATGCCTTGAGGGGAAAAGTTGCATATTGTACATGTAAATCAGCTTTTTTTTTTTTTTCTTCCTATGGCATACATCCAAACAATCTACATCTAGAAAACACAGAAACCCGGGCGCAAACTGTGATGTGATAGGAGGTGACTGATGGTGTGCATGTGGGAAAGAGAGTGGATGTGAAAAAGAGTTTTACTGTAAGTGTGGCTGTGTGTGTTTGTATAGGTGGAGTGTGTACGAGAGCTGACAGACACAGTCGGAGCCCTCATGCTGCCTGTGTGGAGTCATGTATTTCAAGGAGCGGCCTAGACGGAGATCAAAAAGCCAGATCAGCAGAGTTGATCTCCATTTGACTGTTTCATATTCCGTTTCATCCTCCAACCCCGTGCACACTCCTCCCTTCTTCCAGCAGACCTGGTGCTCTTCTGTGGCCCGTGGGGACGCCCGGTGCTGCTTTGATCACTAGTTTTATTTGTTTTCAGGAGCTTGATCAGTGGGGATATGAGCGGCCACACTGCACCGGAGCGGTCAGGGTCAAGGTTCCGGGGAGTTGGAGTTTCGGGAAGTGTCGCGAGAATAAAAAAGAAAAATTAAAAGAACTCTTCGTTTTCTTGGTGACTGCAAAAAAAAGTTTAAAGACTGTGCAGGTAACACAAGGACACGTCACCTAAAATAGCAGCTTTAAATGTAATCAAAGTGACTATGACTGCAATCGAGTCGCTTGACACATGATTGAAAGTTGAATGGAAAGAGCGGAAGCAAATTTAAGAAAACTCACAAAGAGTGACAGAGCTTTTCATTGCTGAAGCGTACAGGACTGACGTGACAGCTGAAGACAAATGCCAAACGCTTTTGATTTCACAAAAGGAGGAGACAAAACAGTCAACCTTTTTTTTTTTTTTTTTTCTTACTTTCTTTCTTTTAGACAAGATAGTGAGTGTCTTTAAAGAATCAGCTGATCATCTGAACACGACATGGAAGACTTTTCGCTACGACGATGGAAACGCTGCGTACACATCATGACTAACTGCACCGTTGGTGTCTTGGTATCCTGAGGAACCTTCAGACTTCAGCGGACTTCTTCCATACGTCCACGTACAGTACAAACCTCTTGGTATTACCCAAGGCGACCCTTGTTTTTATGACCTAAATATGACCTACGCTTACGCTACAGGACAATATTATACAAGGAAGAGGTTATATTTAGATGTGCCAATGTAGGGACGAAGGAGAGATTGACTTCATGCTTTGACGAGAGACTGTGTTTGACATGTCGTTCTCCTCTCCGCCGTGACAATAACATGTTGGGTTCAGAGTTCTTTGGCTCATCAAACCCTGCAACAGTAAAGATGTTTGAGGGAGTGCATTTAAAAAAACGTATGTAACTCCTTTTGCTAAATGAGAAGGAAAGAAAAAAAAAGAAAAATCGATACTAGTCTATCATAAAAGATGTTTAGTTACGATACTATACGCAGAGTATGGTTTATATGAAAATAGTTGCTTTCCAATCTGGATGTAAAATCAGTTCAATCAGATTGAGAATAATAGGTGGTGCATTGTACAATACTAAGTCCTGGGCAGGCAGTATGTAGTCGAAATGTAGGATACCACCGGTTAGGTGTCCGGTCTCTGTGCATTTATTATGCATGGTAATTAAAGTCGTACACACTACACACGCACACACACACTGTAGATTTCCACCTCCTTTTAAACACCAATCAGCAAGACTAAAGTTGTGTTTACAGACGCTTATTAGTGGGGCCATTTTGTCAAACACTTCCAAGTTGTTGTTTCGAGTGAGCTTTTTGGTGTCTCTTGAAGTTGGAGGTCATGTCGGGTTGCTCTCTAATTGGGTGTCAAGAGGATTCTAAATATGTTCACACCCACAAGGCAGACACAAGCGCACACACACACACACACACGCACACAAACACATCCTGGTTTAATTGGCCAAATAGGTTTGCCTGGCCAGCAGTGCAAAAATCACACACCACACACACACACACACACACACAGTAGTGATGTACAGTAGATGCCCCTAATAAGGATTTGTCAGGCCTGTAGATTTGCAGAGCACTGGAGGAAAGCTTGCCGCTTCAGAGACAAGCCGCTGAAGCGCTACGACTTTGACTGTTGCGGTCGCAGTTGTTCTCCACACTTACAGCCAATTAAAATGCACGGCAAAGTGGAGCAAACAATCAGACGTACCCTTCGGTTTGTCGCGGAATTTGTGGGACAAGTTTCTCGGTTGTTTCTCGCAAGAGCTGCAGAGGTGGAATGGATTATTTATCATCGATGTGCAGAGAAACGGGCATCGTGCCCGGAGTTAGTTCTGAAAGAGAGGCAAAGATTTTTTTTTTTTTAGTTTACATTTTTTATTTATTAATTTTAATTTTTTTTATTATAAATGGGGCGAAACAGCAACAACTGCCAAGTAAATTCTGATTCATTCAATTCTCCTTGATTTCCACTTAGGGGTGGGCGATATATCGAATATACTCAATGATTGCTGCTTGTTCTACGTGGGAGGTTGTAAAAGACTGTATCGCAAACATCGAGTACAAATATGAATTGTTGAGTCATTTTTTTTTAAGCTGCCTGCATGAAACTCGCGTTGGCTCTCTGCCTTTGACAGACACACCTCCTGGGGGGAATGTGCGCGTGGCGTATGAGCATGTGCGCATGTTTTTATATCTGGAGGGAAGCAGGCCACAGGGAAAGAGCCCGGAGAGAGCGTAAGAAGAGCGGCGCCGGAGCACGTTGAGGCCGGAAGCGGTAATGGAAGATGCCAGCCAATAAATATTAAATAATAAAATTAATTGTCTTTTTTTTTCTTTTTTCTTTTAACTACCTTTTAACTGCCTGCAAACTTTTCAGAGAAAACTAGAAAATCAAGTGTGTGAATAATTACTCCAACTTAATGATAAAGAATACAATTCTAAAAGACCAATCTGACCTAAAAGTATTGAGATGTTATTTATAAGCCATATATTTCCGCTGATAACAGACTAGCAGATGCAGTATATACCATTTTGTGCAAAATAGAAGGCGACCCTGATCAAAAGCCTCCCCCCCCTTTGCAACACCTGTTTTTAAAGATAAGAAACGCTTTTAATACGAGGAAGGCCGATATACCATATTAAACATCTTTTAAATGTCATATTTAATTAAATGTGTCGTGCATACTGAAAAATAAAAATGCTCTATAACGCTACTAGAGAGCTTGTAAAAATACATCATATAAAAAAATATGTGAGTGGAAGGGATTGAGATGTGGAAAAGGAAGAAAATACAAGCCAAAGTAATTGTTGCTTTTAGTATATTTTACTATTTCACATTTTAGGACACTGGCTTGTGTGGGCCCGTAAAAAAAAAAGTTATGCACCAATAAAAAAAAATGTTTAAAAAAAAAAAAAAAAAAGGCTAAAGAGAACCGACAGAAGTGTAACTCCTAAAAGAAATGTCATGGTGCGTAGGGAAACGGCAAAATCTTTTCATGCCACTTACAGTATGTGCAGCGAATGTGTCGAGATGCCTCTGTGTTCGGGTCTAAACGGAGAGAAAAAGATTGTTCCGAAGCAGCTTGAGAATATTTCATATAAATGTCTTATTAGCATATGTGAAACCTTACAAAATTTTTATGCTGGGCTGAGTAGGCACAAATCTCATCCGCCGGCGACTCGGTGGATTTAGAGGCTGCGTGCCCTCGCTTTCAGTGTGAAAACAACAGCGCTGTGACGAAGACGGTTCAAAAACAACACGGTCCTCCCGGTCCCATCTGTAGCTAGCATCGTGTGCAGAGTAATTTGGGATGATGCACTCAGCGGTGAGCTCCTATTTTACATTTATCATGGCCCTAATGCAATCACACACTGAGTTATTAGAGGGGAGAGGAGGAGGAGGCCGCCCGTTGGATGAATACATGGCTGGGGATGAATGTGAGCAGCTCTCTGAGTGGGAGAAACAAATCTACGAGTGACAATACATTTCAGCTGACAGCTTGTTATGAACACCGGGCTTACGAGGTGATTTATGTGGAGTACATAAGAGGGCAATGGCAATGTTAAAACGATCATGCGGCAATTCATAAAATCTAACACTCCATCTCACTCGTGCATCTCTCTGGGTTCGTTTTCACTCCCTGTTTCCGACCCAAAACACATACAGTTTTCCCAGGTCTGACAAAAGACAAATTAAAAACAAAGTCAAAGATTGTGTTTGTTGTTTTAAACCAAAAGACACAAAACACAAAAGTTAGAATGAGTAGAAGAAAACGTCTTTGACCTGATGAATCTCCGCCAAGCTCGACAGCACAACGGAGCTCGCATCATTATCAGAACTTATCCACTGCTCTGAAATTGCCTTCTGCCTGTGAAATTAATGACGGGCATTTGTACAGTGACAGGCGGCACCCAATACAACTGTAATCTCTCCCCAACTGTGTCGCGACGCGGCAGAGGACATGAGGACAACAAATGGAGAGACAACAAGGCTCGTCATTAGTCTTGGCAAGGACTCAAGGACGCCGTAGGTTTCTGGACTGAAAGTAGGAGAACAATCTCCAGACTATTTTTTTTTTTTTTCAAATTACAGGAATCATTTAGATATGGAAATTTGAAGGTGACTAAGAAGGCAGCGCCATCAATAAAGCACATTTTAACGTGACTTGACGAAAATGGGTTACAAGTCAAATATGCAGAAACCATTCACGCTTCCTCTTTGTTAAATCAAACTGCTCATTGGCTGCGCAAGGTGAACGTTTTATGTAAAAATACACATTTCTTATGAGCATAAAAAGAGACTGCTGAAGAGGATCTATGGGGTTATGCAGGTTGGATAGCAATGCCAAACCAGACTAAATGTTACACTACAAGATTTAAAGTCTCTTTGAAATTTAAAGCAGCACTAATCCATATTTTTCAGAGAAAATCATCTAAAAAAACCTACTGAACTCGACCTTCGAGACAAGTTAACAACCAGCTGGTGAACATAGTAGAATACTGAGTCGCCAAAGAGCCAGATATGTCAGGAGCTGGAGGAGATCAAAACAGAGCAAAAGTTGGATTTACATTTGCCAGGTGGCCAGAAACATCCAAACGACTCCAAATGAATGACGAAGCTGCTCCGTATCTCCTGGATGTGTAAACGGAGGGGACTGTACGCTGACAAGTTTGCCACATTGCCCCTTGTGGCAAATGCCGTTTTAAGTATTCCTCTCTTAAAATGAAATATTTTCATTCGTAAATATTGACGGCTAAATTAGGAGCAAACCACAACTGCCGTCGGACAAAAATCGTGGACAAAAAAACGTGTGAAACAACCAAAACTGCTCCACCTTTGGTAGGAAAATGTGTATTCCTGTATGAACTCACCACACGTTAGGAAGATGATTGAGAAAATATGTTTTCAAATATATTATCTATCTATATATATATATATCTATCTATATATATATATATGTTTTTTCCTTGACGTCTAGGAGATGATAATGCGACCGTATGGCCGATATCTCCTCTCAAATGTACTCCGAAACCAATTTTGCAGGGTAGTTTAGGGGAAAATTGGACTTTTCCCCCAAACAGCTGCCATGATTTCCCAGATTGAAAATCATATTGGAAAAGAAATGACAGCCAAGTGAGTTGTGCGTTTGTCCATTCATGTGGGAGAAGGGTTTATGTTCATGTCTGTCAGTGAAGTGTCCATTGAGCTGTGCCAGACCACAATGACAAATATGACATTTCGGGGCTTGTAAGTTGTAAGGCTCCGACTTGAAGTTATGCGATTGCACACCGGCTGTGAGGGTAAACCAGTAGTGCAAAAGAAAAATATTAGATACATATTTTCCATGAGCTCACCTGGACATACAGGATCCCAGACAACAAATATTCATCACTAGAGGGAAATATTGCTTTTACTTGATCTCTCCAACACCTTTGTCTCCCTTTCACCTTTGATAGAAGCTTCAGGAAAGAAAGATAAATCTAAAAAAGAATAATAAGAAAAAAAGGAGGGAGGAAGAGGGGGGATGGGGGGGGGGAGCTGCTTCCTGTTGCCTGGCAACATCTCTCCAGGGAGATATGTTTGGATGTCAGTGTGTGCGAGAGCATCTCTGTAGGCTAATGTAAGAGCAAGTGGGGAGTGTTTCTTTGTTTATTTGTGAACAATGCGGCCGTTTCCAGTGTTAGCGGAGAGCGCGGGGCGAGCTGGAGCACCACGTCAAAGTAGTGTAGCAGTGCGCGGTCATTAAAGCCCTCCAGACAAAGGGTATAGGTATTTCAAAGATCCAATTAGGCCTGGACATGTCGGCCATTAATCATTAGCGCTGAGGAGCCTCCAACAGAGAGATGGGTAAGACGCGCTTTAGCTTATGAATCACTGTCAGAGGCTTTTTTTTTTTCCCGTCCCAATTCCAATGGGCTCATCGGGAGAGTTTTCATCTAAATTTTTTAAATTAGGCAAAATGGATGAAATGAAAAGTTATCTGCGGATAAATAGTCTACCATTTAATGTCATTTGAATTTAGCTCTGAAACGGACTACACCAGAAAGTGTCTGGCTTCCATTGATGAAGTCCGAGTACTGTTGAGATTATTCCCTCATCTCCGCATAACAGGCTCTAGAATACAACACGCCGACTCTAATTTTCATGCGTACTGGTGTGAAATATCTGTAAGTCAGCATGTCTGTCTTTGTAATATTTTACTTTTGTGGTCCGGAAGAGATGATACACTGAACCAACCGTGTTACAATATAAAATTGATTTAAGGGCCTCACATAAACCTGGCACCATATATCAAGTCTTATTACAGTGTGGCCGTGTTTAGGCTCTGCATCAAAACATGCAGAACAGAAGACAAAGTGTTCAAAAGTAACAGCATGAAAGCGTGACGTACATATACATGTGTGGAGAAGTTGCAGCGGGCCATTATGCAATCGTAGATGTTTCCTTTTCTCTCGCCGGACCTTTTAAAATGCACCGTGCAAATGGAGGCTGATGTGGTGCCCTTTTGCTCCAGGTGAATTGCCTCTGAATACCTGCTGCATTGTCACAGGGGATTTGACGGGTATTTAAGATGCGTTAAACCCAAGAAAGGTTTGTGTCAAATGCTGGAGTTGTACAGTGTTATAAGCCATGAGCTGAGAACTTTCACACCTTAGGATGGACTCTAGTAATGGAAAAGGAAGTGTGAGGTGTTTAGCTTCACATATGGTATCCTAATCCTTTAGAATCTTTTAAAAACAAATCTTTAAAAGAGTGCTATAACGCAGCCATTCACACAAGTAGGAGTGCTCTTAGCCCAATGAAAAAGTGCCTTCAAGGTGACAAGTTGAATGAAAACTGATTATTTACTCCGTCTTTGCTGCCAAACATAAGCCAAAAGTTATTTTTGGGCATTGACAGCGCAGTAGGGAAGGTGGTCGCTGCTGACCACAGGGAACAAACACACACGCTCGGAGCAAAAATGTCAAAGTAAATTAAAAAGCCGTTCTGATAATCCCATCTACACATGAACTGTTCAGTTGATATTGAAGTTCATTTCAACAAGTTCAGATACAGCGGCATGAAAAATGTTTGATATAGAGATAAAAACATCCCAGCATGAACAAATGTTGAAAAGATGGGCTCTCTTTTGAAAAATTGGATCGATCAAATCCAGTTCTTACAACAGTCAGAAAAGCAATTTGTCTTCCCCCCCTTTTTTTTATGTTTAAAAAAAATAATATATATATATATATATATATATATATAAAATGTATTTATTTTAATTATTATTTTTTTTATATATATATATATATATATATATATATATATAAAAATAAAAATATTACATTTCTTATATTTTTTTTATATTATTTTAATTTTATATATATATGTATATATTTTTTTTAAACATTTAAATAGAAAAAGAAAATTTGCTTTTCTGACTGTTCCAAGAACTGGATTTAATCGATCCTATTTTTCAAAAGAATTTTCTTTTAAATTTTTATATCTATCTATCTATCTATCTATCTATCGATCTATCTATCTATCTATCTATCTATCTATATATATATAGATATATATATATAGATATATATATATAGATAAATATATAGATATATAGATAGATAGATAGAGATATAAAGATATATATCTCTATCTATCTATCTATCTAGAGATATAGAGATATAGAGATATATATCTATATCTATATATATCTATATATCTATATATATATCTATATATATATCTATATATCTATCTATATCTATATATAGATATATATGTATATCTATATATCTCTATATATATCTATATATCTCCATATCTTTATCTATATCTATATATATATATATATATATATATATATATATATATGTATAGATATCTATAGATATATATATAGATAGATAGATATATAGATATAGATATAAAGATATAGATATATATCTAGATATATATCTATATATATTTATAGATATTTATCGATATCTATCTATCTATATATCTATAGATATCTATAGATAAATATATCTATATCTATATCTATATATATCTATATATCTATCTATAAATATATATATCTATATATCTATCTATATATATATATATATGTATATATATATCTATATATCTATATCTATATCTATATCTATATCTATCTATATATCTATATCTATATATATCTATATATCTATATCTATATATATATCTATATATCTATATCTATCTGTCTCTATATCTATCCATATCTTTATCTATCTATATATCAATCTATATATCTGTAGATATATATATCGATATCTATATCTATCTATAGATATATATATAGATAAATATATCTATATCTATCTATATCTATATCTATCTATATATCTATCAATATATATATATATATATCTATATATATCTATATATATATCTATCTATATCTATATATATATATATATATATCTATATCTATCTATCGCTATATCTATCTATAGATAGATATAGATAAAAATATATATATAGATATAGCGATAGATAGATATATATATATATATAGATATATATCTATATCTATCTCTATATCTATATATATATATATCTATATCTATCTATGTATGTATATCTATAGATATATATATATATAGATAAATATATCTATATCTATATCTATCTATATATCTATATCTATATATATA
>CALSBV010012184.1:5918766-6080596 GCA_943590825.1 Bovichtus diacanthus | reverse complement strand
TATATCTATATATCTATCTATATCTATATATATAGATATCTATAGATATCTATATATATAATTAACTTATTTTAATTATTATTTTGTATATATATATATAAATAAAAATATAGAATTTTTTTATATATATATTTTTTTTTTATAAACATTTAAATAGTAAAAGAAAAAATGCTTTTCTGACTGTTGCAAGAACTGGATTTGATCAATCCGATTTTTCAAAAGAATACATTTTTTTATTTTTATATATATATAGATATCTATATCTATATCTATCTCTATCTATAGATAGATATAGATATCTATCTGTCTGTCTGTCTGTCTGTCTGTCTGTCTGTCTGTCTGTCTGTCTGTCTGTCTGTCTATCTATCTATCTATATATCTCTCTCTCTCTCTATAATATATCTATATATCTATATCTATATCTAGATATATATATATAAAATTAGAATTTTGTAACTGTAATCTTGTTGACTGTGTGGCTTTCTAGAGTGGTACTTAACTGACAATTTCATTTACATGTCACCCAAGTAACAATTGCTTACTCAGTTGTCATAGTAATACTCGTAGTACAAATGGAGATTCTCTGGTCCCCAGAAAAGCGTTTCCTGGAAAATATCTTCAATGCAGCACAATTGAAAAAAATCCTCCAATTTTGAAATCATTTTGAATAATTGCAACTTTCTCTCAATAAGTGATATACTATTGGTCTACTGATGACTCTCAGCAAGTTTCTTAAAGTGATGTATTTCCTGTTAACTTTTCATGAAAAACTTTCAGCAACCACTGATCCACCCGCAAGATGCTGGCACTATTTAGAACTTTGATTATGAAAATAAATGGTGGCAAACATGTTCGCAGCCAGTTTGCATATTTAGCAGTTATAACTGACATAAGAGTTGGGAAACACTGAAAAGGAGTCAGCGATACGAGATTCAAATAACAGTAGTGTGAAATGAATTAATCACTCAGTGGAACGAACACACTGTTTGGCGCTTCCAGCAGGAAACGACACTCCACTACGGCGCATAATGACTTGGCATTTCAAGTTAATCAGATAATGGCTTCCCAGATGAGCATAAACACATCATTCTGCGGGGAAGGGTTGAGCTCGTGCACGCCGCGCCTCAGATTCACTCGGTTGCACACGTTCACACCTGGAGGCTGCCAGGGGCAACCGCAGAAATCTACTGTCGGCCAGTCGAGCAACTACACCGGAGCATGTGGGGAGCCTCGCTCGAGGGCAACTTGGTGTTCATTGCCGACGGAGAGGCAGGCGTCGTTCGATCACCTCGCGGTCCGTCAAAGACCTCGAAGCACTCCGAACAAAATGGTGCGCATGCTGCACATGGCAAAAAGAGAAGTCTATATTATGACAAGTTCCCCTTGCACACCATCTGCAGTTCAAGCCTGTTTCCTTTTCACTGTTAGAAGCTTAATTAGTCCAGTGCTGAGGCTTCCCAGGCAGCCACCGCTTGCTCCCGCATGCTTTATATCATGATCATACACTTGGGCATCGGGCAGCTGGTATACTCTCAAAGCATTGAGTCGTAGCAGATGAAAATGTTTCACACTCAAACAAGGGCACGCCAAGATAATGGCCGACTCCGGTGCAAAGGACAGGGACGAAGATGAGGGGTGTGTGTGTGTGCGTGGATGTTCATAGATGATGAATAGGGTAAAGCTAAATCACAGTGCTGAGTTTGCTCGTCTTCTCTTATGGGATGACATTATCCCCTTCTGTGTGTGTGTGTGTGTGTGTGTATGTGCAGCTTGATCTGCCTGCGTGTTTTCTCTACAGTATGCATGAGGAGCCAACAATCTCCTGGAGGGAGGGACTCGACATTTAAGCTTTACTGCGCGTTCTTCATTTGTTTAAGCCTCATCCAAACCCCATTTGCACTTAGACAAAACACACATGCATACACTGGAATTCACAGCTTTGTTGAACCCCTCTAGGTTATTTCATATGAGGAAAGCTGTACATTGCTGGGCTTTACCATCCCTTATTTATGCCAGACCTCAGGCTAGCTGTCAGCCGGCGCATCTCTCCCCTAGGTATCCACTCTGGTACTCAGTGACACGCTGCATCTAAAAAAGGGCTCCATTCAACCAAAAATGCTTTTCTGCTTTTTACAGCCCCATCCTCCTCCCTTTCTTACATGCACCATGTTAAACCCTAAGTTAAGGGAAAACTTTTCAGATAATTTGCCACCAAATCATCCTAAATGTATTAATATTGTCTCAGAGAAAATAGAAGAAATACTGAAGACTGACACGTGACTTATACTGTATATAGACATAATTACTACACATACAGTATATGACAAAGCTTTCTTTGGTCTCAAAAGCTCTCCAGATGTGGATGTATTTAAATATAGCTTAACAAATAAATCCCATGCATTCGCCGTTGATTCTCCTGTCACAGTACTAATGAAAACTCGCCTCAGATTTTGGAATCATTTGGGTAATTAGGTATTAAATACAACTTATTCTTCGATTTTTCCAGTTTAGGAAAACTAAGTCAAGAGGCGAGAAACAAAATGCCAGACGGCACTCACTATAACATGTTAAAAGGAACAATGAAATACCTCAAAGCGTCACCTAAATGTCACATTTGTGCAACTAGTCTTCAGAATTATTTCCTCTGACATGTAGCATTCGCAGCCTCTTTGAGCTCCTCATCGCTGTGAAGGTTGAATAGATAATGCAGTCCCCGGTGTGTGTCTGCAGTCAATTTGGGGAGACGCTTTGACTCGTTGTCAAACTTCTTTCGAGACTTCTTTTTACCTTGTTTCCACGTCATAGCAATTACCTTGAATAGTGTAAAGTTATCAAGGACGGAGCTGATCAGAACTGCAGAAATAAAGTTGTATGAAGACAGGAATGTCCCTTTAAGAAATGACAAGTGCTGCATTTGCTATAGTCTTCGTAATCTTTCAAACTTTTTCTGTGTCTCTTCATCAGTGGAAAGCTTCTTCCTAATCTCTGCTCTTGTCTGCCACCTATAAACTTTCCTCTCCCCCGTGCTCATCGACCTCTTTTTCTTTCTTTTTTTTACCTCATTCAGCCTCTGCACCCTTACTCCTCCTGAGAAGAAAAAGTCAAGCCAATGCCAAATTACTGGTGCTACGAATTTTAGAAATTGAAATTCCAAAAAGGCCTTTAATAATATCATGCTCGAGAATAAATTATATTCAAAATAGCGTTTACCACTTTTAAAACTGACAGGTTTGTTGGCCTTCTGTAGAAATGCGCTGGCTTTTTGTTTGTATCCCACCAATTCTCTCCTCTATTCTTGTCATAATGTTCCTTCCGCTCCATTCCTTGGTCACCTCATCACAGCAAGCGTTGCGATGTTAAATAGATGCTAAGATCCTGTGTGGCACCAAAATAAAAGCAGAGTGCTACTGTGTGCCTCAGTGTGAAATCGGAGCTTATTTCCTTTCTGATATCACTTAAAAAAAAAAAAAATAGAAAAAAGTTTACAGAGCTTTTTAAAGTTTAATTTTAGCCTGGCATCATGTTGTGACAATGTGCTTGGTTTTTTGTGAGCAACGTAGCCAACTCAGACAGACTTACTGGGTACACACACACACCACACACACACACACACACACACACTCTTCGCCACCATCTGGGACCTTTGGGAGCGATGTGCTGTGATCAGCTCCCTGGTGCAGGAGCAGGCAGGAGCGCGGAGCGCAGCAAACTCCCCCCCCCACCCCCTGACATTCTAGAAGGCCCCTGGCTGGCTCGCCTCGAGTCGAGTCGATTAATGATCTAAAGCCACCGTGTTCACGGACGACACAGTCGCGCACTTGCATCGTGCGCAGACACGCACACATGCGTAGACATGACGCAGGGTGATTAATGGAAGGGCTAATAAGGTGAGAAAATTAAAACTGCAACTCATTCGGTGCAGTGGGAAACACTTTTCTACGTACTTTGTGTCGAGTTAAATAAAAAGGATCACCTGACTGGAGGCCTGTTTTTATTTTAACATTGGTATTTGACATTTCTCAGGGATCCGGGTCCAGAACCATGCTCCCTTTAATGGCTGTACCTACTTTCAAAATCAAGTAAGATAAAAAATTAACTTTTTTTTCCTTCAACAGCAGCAATAACTCATATTTTTTATCATTCAAAAACTGGTTTCATTGTACTGCAGTTATTATCCCCTGACAGACAGACTATATAATTATAGATTCAAGTTCAGCGACAGTTAGCAGTTTTAATGAGCTGCCATTATATGTATATATATATATATATATATATACATTTTTTTTTTATTATTTTTATTTTTTTGTAAATGTCGGGCTTTTGGGTCATGATGCAGCACTGCAAGTCTGCGGGTTTTAAACGTATCCACTTGCGTCTGCCGATGTGTTACAGTGACATTGTTACTCTGTTAAAAGGAAAAACATGTGGTATCACTTGCATTGTTTCACCGCACACATAATTCAGCTTTAGGTTATGTAGTTGCAACACATAATGCAACACATATCACGCTGCCAGATTGAATGTGTTATGTAACGCAAGCTCTCGGTGAAACTTGTAATTATAATTACACTTGTACAGCCGTGTCTCCTTTGTTTGATTACATATTACGAAGTTACAAAACACTTTAGTTTTTGCATATGTTTCTCTTTCTCTCCCTTTAATTGCATGCAGCTCGCTGTAACTATGTGCTTGGTTATATGTGGTAACACTGCGTCGTCTGACCTCAAGGAATGTGTGTAGGGAGGAAAATATATAATGGATATTATTATGGATTGTCACATTTATTAAGTTAGGTTTTTATTGGGAGAATCATTGTTCGATTTGATTCTGATTCCATGTGTCACGACTTCAGAATTGATTAGATTAAAAAGCAAATCTGGAATCAATAGATAGAGAAGGGGGCACTGTTTCCAGGCTCTCACTCTCCACTGACAAACCAGTTTCTTTTTTTAAAAAGCAATATCTGAGAACCGTGCTACAGTGTCATACTTGTATGAGAATAATGAAAAGAAATTCTTTGTTTTGTTTGTGTTGATGCACATTGAATGAGCACAAAGCAGCACAAAGCAGCAAAAGATAATAACAAATGCTTGTTAAAAAGGGGTAATCCAGAGTGGTTAAGTATTGCACTTTGGGGACTTGCGAGTGTAATAAAAAATATATATCAAAGGCTATATACTGCAAAGCGTTTGCAGGAGAGGCTGAGATATATGCTAAACTTTAATCTCCAGTTTAGCTCAAGCTCCGAAAACACTGGATCCTACAATTCCCACAATGCATGTGCATCTTCCAGCAGACCGGCTCTCATCCCAATGCACACCCCCACATAATGAGAGCTTTGTTAAAACGTTAGTCGAGATAACCCTGACGACATCACTGGGGTTATTCCATAATTGTACCCTCCTGTAGTGCTCATTATGAAAAGTAAACCATCAGTAAGATCATTCTCTGCCCCTCAGACTTAGTCATGCATTAGGAAAAAAATATATTATTGTATAAAGTGCATCTGTGCGCACACACACACGCACACACACTTTATGGTTCAAAGTCTGGAGGTCACAGAGGCCTCGATGTCAAAACTCCTGAGCGGTTTCATCCATCTGAAAGAACGAGGCCTGTGGTGAATCAGATTTGAATAAATTAGAATCCCTGCCAATTGCATGTCCTTTCTGGCGAGTTGAATAAGGTTAAATATCTCGCAATACAGACACGGGAGGGAGCATCACTCAACAGAAGTGACATATCGAGCCTACTGTGAATCTGGTTAGCGCTTGAGAGGTGTAATATCATACGTCATCACAGGGCCGTGTAGAACAAAATAACCTTTAAACAATGCGTCAAATCTGAACATTTTGCTCTCATGCCTCTACTTATCTAGTTCCCTCCTTGTTAAGTGTTGATTTTTTTACGATTTCATTCTTTATGATTTTCACTTTGGACAATGAGGTCGTCCGGGCATAACGCCGGAGGGGAAATAAATTGAGTTAAAAAAAAAAAAAAAAGGTGAATGAAAAGTCCGAGCAACAATAAAAGGCACTGCAGATTCAAGTCCAACTCCTGCGAACTGCAATTGTTCCACCATCTTTCTCGTTAAATTCAAACTTCTTCTCTGTATAGCCCTCTGTGACAATGTGCAGCACCATTATGTTTTGTCGTTTTATGTAACTCTTCTGATATAATGGGAAAAAAAGGTTAAAACTTATTTTGTGAGCTTTATGGAATAGGCCAAACCTCCACCGCCGCCCCTTCTTTTCTCCCAGACAGCTTTACCCCGGGGCTAACTAACTGACGGCCTGCTCGATGAACCAAAAAGACTAAATGACTTGTTGTTCCTGCCGCGCATCAAAGCCAGGTGCATCTACGGCACTGTAGACGACGGGGTTGAGGATCTGGAGGCGCGCTGCTTGTTAGTGTCAGCACGGCTGGGTGAAAAGAAAAATAGCGAGGCAAGAGGATCAAGCGCTGTTTTTTTTGGGGGGGGGGGGGGTTATAAAAGCAAACCCGCACCAAGGATGTGGGAAAGGAATGAGAGGGATGGTGGCACGACCCCGGTTGGCGGCAAGATTCCGGTTCCAAGATTGCCATTTTTATTGTCGTCGTTATTGATGGCGAGATAAATGTCAAGTTGCGGCAAAGAGGTGCCATTATTTCCGCGTTAAGGTTAACGGCGCCAATGTGACATGAAAGTAAAACAGAGAAGAGTGAATTCGGCTGCAGTGTGACGGGGATGAGCGCTTTAAAACTGTCATGTTGATATTTGCCTGGAAAAGCATTTGCGAAGCTAATTAAAACTATCACCTGGGTAGTTCGGAGTCGCTGGGAAACGGTCGGTAACAGGAGGCTGACAATTTCCCGGGTGAAGTCAACAGTAGCCCCATCAGGTCGACCGTATCGGCAGCTGCTACAATCAATTCTTCCTAGTTAACACCCATGGCTGTGCATAATGAAACAATTACAAATAGAAGGGGAGAGTATCTCGTTGATTTGCAGAATTTCAATCTCATTTTAAAAAGGGGATTAGCTTTGTCAGTCGAAACCAAGGCCCACACTAGCTCAATTACACAAATGTAAAGCAAAAGAAAAAAAAAAAAGATTCTAATTAATTCCAAAGATTAGTTATGATCTCTGAGACTGCATTTGTTAATGGAGTCATGGCACTGTGGCGGCGTAGCTCTCAACAGGTAGACTGCTGCTCCGCTGAAGGCCCGTCTTTGTACAAACCAGACTCGCTCGATACAATCAGTTCTGAGTACAAACGCAGAAAATATTGTCGTCCATGCTAAGTGGGGAAATGGAGTTTATTTCAAATGCCTGATTTCACTCAAGAGACTTGTAAACTAATTCTGGGTCGAAGACACGTAATGCATGACTGATCAGAAAATGTTGCACATATACAAACTTTAAAATTGTGAGGCATAGATTCTTTTTTTTTTTTTTTTTAAATTGCATAATTTGACAGCACTTGCAGCGTTTGCAGTGGGTTCTAAATTGTGAAATTGCCCTATAACCCAAACACTTTCTTTGTTTGACTAAACTCAGACAAAGTCAATACTCTGTCTGCATCTATTCAAAAATGAAAAACAAAACAAAAAGAAACACACAAAAGAAAACAAAAAAAAAAATCTTATTTTTATACCTTATTAATTTGCCTGGAGCCATTGATGCACACAATGCATTAGTGAAATCATTGAGCATACCAGACGGGCAGGGTGAATCACTTAGCACTGCATCCTCTTAATTAAGTGCAATAAGTCAATATGGTTCATTTGCAAAAACACTTTCTTTATCCAAAACTGTCGCAATTGAACACACCTCTGGTACCTTAAAGCAGACGCAGAAGTCAGAGCAGGTTTTCTTCAAATTAGGCTACGCGCCATAGTCGTAATCCATGTTTGATGGCATTTATTGTCGACGTTTTTTCTGCAATAGTCATCCAATGTGTTTACATTCAGTGATTGCCTCTCTATATGGTAGTTTTTATTGTTGTTGGTGGCGTCCGCCATACCGGCTGTGGATTTGAAATTGCCTTTACACGCATGAGGGATTCACAGGAAGCGATTTATGCATGTAATGCAGTGTAAAACAGCCGCACTGTTTACTGTTCGCCTTCTTTAAACCGTATCGGAGTTATCAAGTTACTGCTAATGCAAATGGAACATCTGCAGCCGCTTCACAATAAAAGCATTCAACTGGGAAAACATGGGGTGGCTTTTATTGTGAAGAAGCGATGGGAAAGGTGCAAGTAGACGGGACAGAAAATACTAAAAAAAAGTTAAGGAAACAAGCCGACCTTGAGGTCCTCCATGACCAGGGGTTCTCAAACTTTTTCAGACCAATAAAAAAACACTCACAGACCACCTAACTCCCCAAATATCCATAAACAAGCGGCCTGCTTACCACTCCAACAGTATATTACAAATCACAGGCTGATATTGAGCTTTATGTGACCTTCTCTACATCGCTCGTTCACACATTAAATCAACAATACAAATACAACTACGGCTTCTACAAGCATTTCATTCATATGTGATATATACAGTAAATGCTGATAGATTTTAGACATCATATGAAACGTAGACTACATTTATTACTGAGTTTATGTCCGAGTGAACAGACCCACAACTTACTTTTGAGAATTAAGGTTTTTTAATGAGAATTAACGTTTTTTCATATCCAAGCTTTTTTTCCTGAAAAATGTTTGTATTTTTCCACATCCATGCTTTTTTCATGAAATTTTTTTTATTTGTTATTTTTACTTAAAGCTTTTTCCGTGAAAATTAAGTATTTTCACATTCAAGCTTTTTTTGAAGAAAATTTTGCATTTTTTCACATACAAGCTTTTTTCAGGAAAATTTTAAAATGTTCACATTCAAACTTTTTTTGAAGAAAATTAGGTATTTTTTTAAATAATGTTTTTCCCCTGAAAATTAAGTATTTTGACATCAAAGCTTTTTTGAAGAAAATTTTGTATTTTTTTACATTCAAGCTTTTTTGAAGAAAATTATTTTTTTTTTACATCCAAGCTTTTTTCAGGAAAGTTTAAAACATTTTTTCAAGCTTTTTTTCATTTAAAAAAAATTTAGTATTTTTTTTACTTGAAGCTTTTTCCTTGTAAGTTAAGTATTTAAAAAAAAAAAAAGAAAAATTTCCATGAAAATAAAATATTTTGACAGACAAGCTTTTTTCAGAAAAATAATTTTTTTAATTTAGAAATTTTTTTTTACAGCCAAGCTTTTTACATCAGGCGTTCTCAAACGCACACAAAATCACTTGTAGCTGCAGCTGAACCACTTGTAGCTGCTGAACCACCTGCATCAGGACGATGCACCTTGACTGTCGCGTCAGATTTTTCATTTAATTTTCTTTTAAAATGTATTTTCTTTCGGTCTAGAGCAATCGATCCATCTTGTCAGTTGATGCTCAAATTGACCGCGCAGATCATTTATGACATAAGATTGTAAAACGAACCCACGTAGCTACGTAGCTATGCTACATCTATGCTACACTCTACACTAGTCATTTTTAAAGAGTTTGAGAAACACTTTTAAACTTATAATATATTCATTTAAAATGTGACATTTTACCTCTATACTCACAGACCACTAGGGGTCAATCACGGACCACCAGTGGTCCGCAGACCACTCTTTGACAAAGACTGCTCTATGACAACCGGCTGACTGAATGAGGAGCTGCTGTGCTGGCAGGTGACTGGGACATTTAATAAGTACTTTAATAAGTCTTTGTAGTGATATGTTGTTTTTATTTTTGTTGTTTTGTTGAATGTGTGGAGCAGGTACACAGGACAAATGTCAGTGTGAACGGACAATACAGCGTTATCTTATCCTAACTTTACAGAAACAACCGGTGGACAGGTGCAGAAAAGCAGTTCTGGAACAAGAGAAAATGTAAAGTACTTTTTTGCAGAATGACCGTCAAGTTAGATGGAGGAGAGGACGAAGCTGCTACGACATAAAGCAATCATTTTCACATTACAACCTTACAGCTCATTAAAAGTCTTTATCATGAGTTTTCCCTGCTCTAGTATGCCTCATGAAAAGCACTTCAAATCAAAACAGACCCCCCTCCTTCCTTTGTATTGAAATCCCTGTGGAGATCTCACCCACTATAACATCCCCGTCTGACTCACTATTGTGGCTTTCCTGAATTCATTAATTCCGCCGGTCTCTTCTCAAAACACCCCTCCTGAACCTGTGCAAAGCCTTTGTTGTACAGCACATCCTCCGCTTTGTTTGGTCGAGATGTCCGGTGACTATTGTGATGAAAAGGCCTTTGATTTTTACAACAGCTTTTATGTAACATGGCAGGGTAGTACAAGCCATGTGTGCAGAACAAACACCGGGATCGCCGGGAAAAAAAATAGTGTGAAAAAGGACAGAGCCTGGGGACCAGTTTGATAGTAGTTTGTGTCAGTCCAGTGTGGTGTGATGGCCATTATTCATTACGAATGCAGCTCCCGTTCTTATTTAAAAAAAAAAGAAAAGTTGAAAATTTTTCAAATCATCATAAAAACATCAGAAAGTCTAGTTGTATGATAAATAAATACATCCAAATTCACATTATTGAATGCAAAATCCTCATTTAGATTCAAAAGGCTTACTTTCACACCAATAACAAACAAATACGTACACACCCAACCACCATGTGAGGTCTAACAGATGCGTGTGTGTGCGTGTGTGTGTGTGGCTCCGTCTGAGGGAGCATCAGAGTGCTTTATCTGTCATCATAAGGACAGAAACAAAAGCTGCACTGACTGCAAACAACAGCCACAGCCAGGACGCCCAAACAGAGACACAGCACACTGTGTGTTATGGGGTTTTAGGGATGCTGCAACACAATATTGTCTTGCAGTTTCCTGCGAGTCAGCTGCTCTTAATCCTACACACTGGTCCTTTAAAAATGGTGGAAATTCAATTGCGCATCCAATACTGTGACTTTCTGCATTCTGGTAGAAGCGTGGATTATAATTCACACACTGTAAAGCCTGACGCAGGAAATAAACAGCGGAAAACTTTCTTTTAAAATGTTTTTATTGGAAACGTTTCTCTCTGAAAAAGTTGACCATATTTTAGCTTTAAAGCTCCAGGGCAGCTAAAAGCAAACCACACTACAAAGACAGTTTTCAGAATTGGACCAAAGCACTCTAAAGCCTATTAAAACTGGTTGATGTCAGTTTATGGTGAAATTGAAAGAAAACTTTCCGTAGCATAGCGCTGGATACATAATGTCAGACTATTTTTCCCACCACCTGCAGCCATTAATTTATTGCATGCACTTTCTGCCCATTAAAACCCCTAAAAACGGATTTTTCTCAATAATTTTCTTACTATGAGCGATGGGATCTGGGATTTCTCTCTTCTCACTGATTGGAAGTGGGGGGGGGGACGTCTGTGCGCCTATTAGAAATGAGCAACAGTTGAATCAAAATGCGATGAAACCTGCTGGGTTTTTGATCAAAGCACACACACACAGTCCTGATGAAGCGGGTTGGCTCAGGTGATGTAACCTTTACTAAAGAATACCACAGATCTTTCATTAAGCTTTTGACTGTTGCTTATCTCGTTAAGAATATTTAATGTAATAGATAAACAGCTTTCATTTTCAGGGGCTTTCAATATAGTTTTAGGGACTGGGACTTTTGGGAATATTGAGTTGCAGTGCCAGGAAATGACTTTGTAAAAAGTATTTTTAAATGTTTCACTACAGTACCAGGACTTTGCAGCCCCTTTGCATCTGTGCTAGTTTAGCTAGTTTGTTTTATTGACTGTTTTCACAGACACTCGCACAAACAACAAATCGACATGCTCAACAGAGGCCAAAAAGGCTTTGAGTGCGTTATCCTGAATAACTTCTCTCGCTCTCTGGAAACGACATTGCGTCTGTCACCTGTGTCGACCCGATTAGGGAAAAAGCAAACAACAAATCGAGGTGACAGGTGAGCGACAGTCTTAAACTAAAGGCAATGCTGAGGCTCAGCCGGGTGAGGCATTCAAGTAGCTATAGTACACAGGCTCACGTACAGTGCCACACGAGGCACAAGACTAAGGAAGGAAAACAAAGAAACAGAAGGTAAAACTATGTACAAATAAGAGAAATGTGTATCTGGCTCTTTGCATGGAAAGTTTTGTCTTGCAGCTCAATGTTTCCACAATCCCATCTAGACATCAAGTACGAGACCTCCAGAGTGAATTAAACAGAAACAGGAAACATGGAATCCAATTTCACACCAAAGGTCGTCTTAATCCATAATGAGCAACAAGTGACTTGACAACCTAAGCACACATTTGAACAACAACAGGCCACCGCTGTGGCTGACCCTAATGTGATGAAGCAACCTGCTCAGCAGTGCAGCAACATTTGGAAAAATAAATAAATAAATAAAAACAAAAGGGCTAAAAGGCGTAAATGACCCCAGACATCACGGGTCAGAACACACATTGAATCAGAAACATAGTCAACTGTGCGGATAATCACACGAGTAGCCGCGGGCAGTGTAAATATTAGTCCTACTGCAATATATAATGCTAGTTCAGAAGCAGCCATTAATTCTTGAAACTCTGCCAATGTTAGCTTTAGTCATATGCCTGCAACATGCAGAAATGTTCGGGATCTCTACAAAAGGAAGCATCCTGCTGAGTGTTGGACCCCGATACTAAACACGCAGACTGTTAGTCATACAAAAAGGAGAAAAAAAAAAAAAAAGAAGAGACAGAGAGACTCACAGATGGCATTCAGCAGAGAATATTTTGCTCGGGGCCAATGTGTCTCACACTCTGTAAGCTAGATTCAAAGAATGTCATTTGCCTAGTTACTCAGCAGAGCAGGGCAGCAGCAGAACACGCTGTAAAGTGTCTGTGTACCTCAGCCCACCCTTGATATTTCCCTCCGTGTCATTCAAGAGCTTGGCACCAAAGGCAAAAGTCCTTGACCTACAATCCTCTGGCAGCAATACATTATTTGCAGCGCCGAACATTTAGTTAGAGATGTTCTTCAGTGCCATACGATACGCTCTGGTTGCTCTATTCGTGTTCTTCCATGAGCACCGCAATGGCCACAATGGGAAGTTTGCCTTCAAGCAGCCTTCTGTCGTTTTCAATGCAGAATGGAAGTGTTCCTCGAAGCTTAAGCATCAAACAGCAGTTTTTTCACCAACTCATTTATTCTCTCTTAATTGACATGAAGCAGCTACTGCCAAAGTAATAAGCTAATGCTCTCTGGCATTGACTGTTTGCTATTGATAGTCCTAAACTGCATGATGCTCGCCGGGGAAATGAATCATTCAAACAAACAAAGAAATAAATATATATGTCCTGAACTCTTTTAATCATGCAACTTGACTTGTGGAGTCTGCATCAAATGATGTTTACATTCATATTTATGTACACTCATTTTTGCACAGTGGGTAGCTTATACTCTTGTTCTCCCGCTGGTAAGAGTTATTTTCTCTAAACGCAAATCTGTTACACAACACTGGTGTCTTCCAGAGCACAATTTAGAGCTTCATTTGCAGATATTAGGAAGCTTCAACGATGTTTTGTTTGTAGATTGCCGTCAACTAGGAGGCCGCGAAGAAACCCGTTGTTAATAGAGAGCCGATGATCACGTTTAAAATAACGTTAAAAAATGAAAAAAAATGACATGGCATATTCTGGTATGTTACCGTTAAAAGTACCAAACCAACTTGGGTGCGGATGTAAAATTTAACCTGGAATAGTGCCTACGGTAAATGCCAGTCATTAGCCCCAACAATGGCGGGGAATGGATGGGCTCCCATGCTACATGAAAGGAAGGATTTTCTGTTGCTTTTTTCTTTTTTTTTTTTTTAAATCATTACGCATCGTGGTGCTCAACTTAAAAGCCGCTTTTTCAGTCATTATGTCTTTGAACCACACCAATAAAGTACTGTGCATTATGGGAGTACTTCGTTTATGACGAAAATGGCTCTGCGGTTTCACACAAATCTGTCTCATGCTGGGGTTCTTTCATAATGGCTTGATTCACTGGCTACTTTGGGAGAAGTAAATCGCTTATTAAACTGTTCATATGCCAGTTTTCTCACATTAGACTGACTCAAGTGCTGGCTTGTGTTATTGGTATGTGCTTTTCAACAATTAAGGAGACAATAATAATAATTATAATAGGGAAATAAAAACAACATTATGTATTTCTACTCCTGTGCCCTCCAGATGACCCACTGTGCATGTGGCAGTTTGTGAGTATGTGTGTTTCAGTGGATGTACTGCAGCATGCTCGCCTGCTTTTTCCTCAAAATTGATTAGAGTCAGGCCGATAATTGTTTTTTGTTGTTGTTAAGTATTGGATATCAGCCAGTCCGTTAACCTCTGTTTTCCTTATCAATTAATCTGGGGATTTTTTTTTACAAGTTTGGTCTATAAAATGTCAGAAAATGTAAGACATGAGTAAAACATATTTATTTCTCTACAGCACCTTTCATTCACTTGTCATTTCCCTAAACAAGAAATGAAACTAAATTGCAACTGATGATATCAGTAATTTGTTGTTGTTTTAAGTCTGATTTTTAATACATCAGAAAAGCGGCAAATCCTCACATTGCAGAGAATGTTTGGCATTTTGCTTAAACGATGAATTGATCATCTAAAAAAATTTAGTTTTCTGTGTTTCGGCTCAGAAACAATAGGTGGAAATGACAGAGGAGGTAAATGAAATACTTAACTATAAACATGCCCTCAAGCTTCGGACTCGTGAGGGGCAACGGAGCCTGCTTCCTTGAGTCCGTACGTGTCCACTTAAAGACTTAATTCATTAAGTTAAGGAAAGATTGTGGTTTTGGTTCATTTTTGAAAACATTAATACATTCTGTCTCGTATTAAGCGAGTGGACTTTTAATACTGAAGTCAAGACCAATATCTTTACTTGCTTGGAGGTGCCTTAAGGTGCCAAACTATCAGAATAAAAGGGAATCATGCTTGAGTTGCTGTGAGCGCATATTGGAGGGAAAACAAATTAAAAACATTAACGCACTTAAGCTTTGCAAATATGTTCACCATGAACACGTTGTGTTGGCAGGAAGCTGTTCACAAGCACATTCAATTTAAACATCTCCTTATCATATTTATAGAAAATATATTCCTGGCAGCGTTAAATACGAATTTGCAGTTTAAATTTTTTAAGAAAACAGGGTTGCTTAACCCACAGTTGCATAGAAACCATATCTGCAAGAAATGTTACTTCCTTGGCACATTAACATTATTCATTTAATTACTTAATTATGATTTGTGTCAATTTTCAAATGAAGAGTTTCCCCTGAAACCATGGAGTCGGTGGGGTGCCAGCTCACTTAAAAGGAATGTCATTATCCTGGATTTGAATTGGCTGTAGTGTTGCAGAGGCCTTTCCACCCTGCCAAGAATAAAATGCTGAAGCAATATTGAATATTGTAATTCATTGGAAAAAAAAAAAAAAGGTCAAATATGCTTCTCTTTGTGTACAGTCAATGTTGAGCCAGCTCAGCCCCGGTCAGTCCCCGTCCTGCCCTGCGGCCTGCATCAGCGCAGATGACAAGTGTGCAGGGCGTCCTTAAACCCACCAGGCTACCGGCAACTAGCTGCGTGCCATGGAACAAGCGGATAGGCTGATGGAGAAGCAGCTGACCAAAAACAAGTGCTTGACCTTCATGATCCACATGAAGGAATGTCAGCGTCGGCAAACTAGAGGCAAATGAGTGAGAGTATGTTGTTCCTCTAAAAAGGACACAAGTGGTCAATTATTTTTGAATTAATTAATTAAAGGGAGTCCATTGCATCTTATAAAACCTACATGTGCATCAAGACACGGCTACCATCAATAGCAGCAGTATATACATTTATGTGGGCGGTATAATTCCCCTGGTTTATGTAAATAATCACCACTGCAGAGTGTTTCCAGGGCTGTTGAGCTATTTTTGCAACCATCATTTTCAATGCAAAATGCCTTGAAATGAAAAAAGGTGTCTTAATTACTTATGCAGATGAAACATTTTTTAAAAATGTAAAAAGAAAAAAGGTGAAAGGAGTCAAATCACTGTTGCCCACTTTGCATTCTCACACACACACACACACACACACAGATTGAATTATGCAACCAGTGGAGTTTTCAGTGACTGTACATTTTGGGGACTTTGGGAAGTTTAAAGCTGCAGACACTTTCCCCATCAACATGAATAACAAAGAGGTAGAAAAGGTCTCCGGTTGTAAGTTATTCACATCTCTAAAGGCCTTCACCTGGACCTTTAATGTCGTTTTGTATTAGAGTAGGAGGCTGAGGAGGCTAAAGAAGGCCCACTTCTGCTCGGCTATATGAAGCCGCCCCAGCAGCTTGTTGTAATGTTTTTTTCTCAAGCACATTTTGATCTTGTTGAAATGTGTGTTGTGTAACCCGATTAAGCAACTTCTACTTTTCCGATTATAAACTCCAGTGAATAGGACACATACTGACGATTTTTCAAAGACATTTCTTTGATGTTTTCAAGGAAAATACACAGGCCAATTACATTGATCCAGGATTAATAACACTTCAACTCCTTTCACGACTTCTTCTAGAACAAGCACTAGGTTGGCTTTTGAGAAACAGTAGAAACAGTTCACACCTCTAATTAACATGTCGTTAAGAAACATCGCAACATTTTAAATATAATTCATAGTAATATATACAAGATAGGTATGATCTTCGTTTCACATTCACCTCACATGGCTCGGTTTCAGTGAGGGATGTTTTGTATGAATTTTCCCATTTAAACAGAGACAGTTAAAAAGGACCTTCTACTGCTTCGTGTAATTGCCATGTCCATCCCAGGCAGCCCATTTTACAGGTGCCAACGTCATGTTTTAATATTCTTCAGTGGAGGCCAGTTGAGGAGCCTTCAGATGATGAGTGTATCACAGAGGAGAGCCGCTCCGTTAGCAACCGAACGAGCTGGTGTCAGCTCCCGCTGGCAGATTCATGGCTGCTTCTGTTATTCGCTATTTGGTGTTTTTATTTGTCGCACCGTGTAACTGACAGATCTCACAAAATCGTCTTTGCTGTTAATCTCGCCGCGCTGCTTGATTTATGCAGCCATAAATAAATGATTCATGCTCGCGGAGTGTGTGTGTGTTGCAGTCATTACAGATCTGCTGCATCATTCCTGTCTGGCTTTAAGAAACGGCAACGCAGAAAGTCTCACCAATTTGACAACAAGCTGATCCGTTAGACAATCTACCCCACTGTGCTGCTATCTGGCTATGTGTTTCTGTGCGTTGGGTTTGTCTGCACGTGTGGCTCCCTGTCTGTTCCCCCCCCCCCCCCTCCTTTCTGCGTTACATCACTCTCCCAGAGGTTGTTGTCACCAAGCAGAACGTCGCTCGGTGGTCTGTTCCGTCTGGAAACCTGCACATGCAGCTGACAAGCTGTTAGCGTTCAGATATTCCGCTCATCAAAAAGGCAGAACGCACAGATCGACTCTGCCGCACTGGAGGTGGGGGGGGGGGGGGTTTGCACGTACTCACAATGCACCCGCTCAGGTGCTTGGGAAACATGTGCAACAGTGCCGCCTTATCAACCTACTGCTTGAAAGTGATGATATCATTGTACTCTGGTGTAATTAAATGCAATTCACGGCGCTGTCACAATGCGCAGAGAACAATTTCATTCGCCTCTGAAGACGCCGTATGTAGCATTAGAGACAGCGAGGGGGAGTGGGAGACAAATAGTCAAGGGGTGGAGAGCTGGGAAACCAAAACAAATGTAATGCTCGCTGCGTGTCTCACTCCGTGGCACGGCCCTTGGGGAGAGCTCAAGTGGTAAACATGTTTTTTCGCAGAGCGGTATATTGCTTTTCACAATTACCCATAAACAAGACCTGGCCCTCCTGAATGAGGTCTACGGTATTTGTTGTAATTTTCTTTAATCTCTCCTCCAAGGGTGTTGTTGTGAATAAAAATTCATCTGACCCAGAAACTAGCGGGGTAATAATGGATGTAATTAACACAGCGGGGAAGACTGATATGATGTTTATACCACATTTACCCTCCACTCACTACCCCCTTTTTCTATCTTTATCCCCCACTCTCACTAGCAAATTTCTCAAACTCAGGAAATAGTCTTCCTGCCTCTGTTCCTCCACCCCCTCCACCTCCATCCAGCTCCTTCCTTACTTCTTTAGCTCCTTCGCTTTGCCTCTGGATCTCTCTCAGCCTTCACCCCTCTCACTGTATCTCTCCTCTATCTCTCTCTGCACACACACACACACACTTTGCTAAATCTCACACGCTCCCTTCCACCACTTTTTCAGTTCAACAGCACCACCCAGTGGCTTAGCCCTAAAACGACCTTTTTACATAACCATTGTTGATGAGGTTTTCATTTTGAACATCTGCTCATATCTCATTTTTTCTCCCCTCACTCATTAAGGCTGTTAGATTTTATTGATGTCAGCTTTGCCTGCGTATTAATGATTTATATGCATGTCCGCTATAATAAGTTTGATTAATGAACAAGACTTTCTTGTTCTGGGTTATAACAGCGACCATGACACAATTTGCTTTTTACATAATAACATTAAAGTAGGAAAAATAATATTGGCATCTGGGTCTTGTTTTTGGATGTATTCGGTTAGCAGGAGTAAACGGATGCCCAGGAAGTGTGCGATGAAATTAGTTTAATGTCCTCTTGAAAAACAACGCACGAGAACTGTTTGCAATGTCGAATAAAAATTATGTTTGGAGTATTTCTTTTACTTTCTGGATTTTTAAAGATTTTCTGGCTCATTTTTACATTCATACCTTATTTTCTTTTCTACTCTCTTGTGGGTGCTAGAAGACAGGATTGAGAAATTAAAGATGTCAGAATGTAAACCAGTCTCCCATTGAGTCAGAGATTGTAGCTCTTTGCACGGAGCCACAGACCGCACATTTTCTCTAAAGCTGAAAATCGTTCATTTAAATGATTTTCTGTCACCAGAGATTTTAAGAAAAACATTTCACATCTCACATCTTCAGACGTTTCAGCTCTTAGGTATGTTCGCACACAGCATCGACTTCACCTCTTCAGCAACATTTTCAAAAAAACTATTTCTCATTATGAAAATATAAATACATTTCAAGGTGCAGATGGATTCTTTACGTTGAAGTGGAGTTTCTTTCAGACAGCACCGCGTGTGCAGCTGGGATGAGGGTCAAGGCACTCTTAATCGGTTTAATTCAAAATGTAAATTGAAACGGCTCCTCCACTAATAATCATCAAGTCCTCACTCTGAATCCTCTATATATAGACTGTCCATTAGAATTGGCAAAATATCTCTTATTTTGCCAATTTAAGAGAAAGTCCTCTTCAAGAATGGACTGAATATATGAAAAGTAATTTGGCATGCATGTAGCCTATAGTGACCATCTTCCATGCTGAACATACAGTATAGCACTCATTGTCAGTAGGCTATTAAGTGCTTTCTAAAGAATTATAATAGATATGGACATCATAGATTTACATAAAATGATCTAATTAAGTTCTAGTTGCCTCCAGTAGTTCTTAATGATCCGATTTAAGCTCTTTTCCATTCATTTAGGTAATCATTTATATAATTAATTTAAATAACAGTTCATGAAATTCAATTAGTTCAACTTCTGACCAATTATTTAGCTGGCTCTGTAACACTATGTTGCATTTCACAAGGTTATTATTGCTGTAGGATGAAGCCTACTTTTTCTTATTGGATGTTTTTTCCCTGTGAAGCACTTTGTCTTTATATAGCACTTTTAAAAAAAACATTTTTTAATAAAGTTACAATCTTACTGATTTTATCGTCGAACACGCTCCTCTTCCTGTTTAGCCAGATGCTACAAACCGGAGGAATTGAAAAGTGATGTTCAGGAACTACATTTTATGATGTTTAAACCCGAAAGGAAATATTAAAAGTAGTCATCGTTAACGTGATCATATTTTTCCCTTAGGTAATGGCCAATGATGTAAAAATCACAACGGTAACCGTTTTCAAAATAAAACGCTCATGGTCATTGTGAAAAACACAAGCAGTACACCGAGGCTACCAACTATCCCCCGTTAAATATCCTACCGAGGAATCAAGATGAATATGAAGCTATTGAAGTAACCCAGCATAATAACAGAGGATCCAGTATGCAATATTGTACCAGTTCATGTAATTGTATTAGAGAACATTCCAACACACTGACCCTTAAAGTAAGAGTCAAGCCCTGCGCTCTCACACTGTAACACAGTATCCATCATCAGAAGCCCCTGCGGGGGTTTCCTGATGACGCCCTGTAATACAGTTTGTGCTGAGCCCATTTTCCCCTCAACCTGCCTCATCTACTTGTAATTGCAGGTTGTGATTTCGTACATTTCCCATAAGGGCTTTTTTCAGTCCCCAAAGAGAGAACGGAGGTGAACTTGTGTTGGCTAAATGTGTTTATTAGAGACAGGGGCTTCCATCAAAACATGTCTTTGTGAGACTTTCCCTACTTGAGATGTAGCCTCGGCGCGATACGCATGATCATCTCTTGGGCTATGTTCTGTAATTGCCTAGACATAAGAATTGTCATGAAGTCGGCAATGATTCAAGTGATGGATGCGATTATATCAGCACTGAAGGGAGAGGATGAAAAGGATATGGGCAAAAGGAAGGAAGCTTATCTGAGCAACTCTTGTGCTTATGTAGCACTGCAATACATGTTCTGCTTTTCTCTGAACAGGAGCCTTGAAATACATAATGCATAAGAGCGAAAGTCTCATTTTTAGCCGAACTAATCCATTTTACCTGCACAAAACCTTGCTGTAGTCATTAAGTAAATAACGGCAAACTCAATTTGACTCCTAAAAAGCACCTTAAAAACAGGCGCAAATCCTTGAAATCCCCCATTAATGATTGTGGATGCATTGCATTTTGGGCTTTGTAGTTTGTACTTGAAAGATCTTTTTTTTCTTATTCCACCCCTCCCCCCCCTCCCCCCGTTTCTTCAGTCACAGATTGTAAAATCCACAGTCCATTGACTCCACAGCTGTGCTTAATATCTGGACATGATGTCATGTTGTCTTTTGGGGACAAGTTATTTATTACAATAAGACAGATAATCCCCAGGCCCAGAAATGCATGGCATATATTAATACCGTTTCAGCGATTGAAGTGTTTTTGTTTACCGTCCCTTTTATCCTGCATGTGATGTTCTACCTCAGTGATGCTTGGTAGTGACACTTCAGCAAACCCATGACAGAGTGTCCCAATATAAATGAAAGATGCAATTTAAAAAATATCAAATAATTGCATTATGATAAAGCATACGCAAAACAAAACACTGTACACTTCTGTAGTGTGGGGAGCTGTGAGTAAAAGCATAAACCACACATCCTATAGAAGTGAGCAGCACACTATAGAATTTATTTACCGTCATTGCCATGTCTATTGTGCACATCGAGACTGCGATATTGCAGTTAGGGATTTTTTTAGTTACTTGAAAGAGAGTATTAAAGTAGAAAACGGCACTTTAAAGTGTTATAATCACTCTTTTATCTCTTATTGGTGCCTTTTGTGTTCAATTCAGTTTGTTCAATAAAAATCCTTTCACATTTATTGTTTTTATTCAACAAGCAATTTCATTGTATTTTAGCAGCATACTGATAGCAGCACAAAAAGGCAGAGCATTTTATTTTACATGTTTATTCTCCTTACATCGTGCAGCCCTACTATAGAGTGTGTTCCAAACAGCGACCTCGGATTGACGGGGAAATTACAGAGACCTGGGTATAATGTCTTGGAAGACTTGTTCTGCTCTACTGGTTCCCAGTGCTTCAGCCGCTGCCTCTTAATTCCTCTCCAACTAATGCCGTTCATTTGCTGCCTGGCAGCTGTATATAAACATGCATGCCATCATCTCTGCTGCTCTGGATTTGTGTGTATGTTCCAAGTCTGCAGTCCTGGATCGCTTCAGTGCCACACAATGGCAGTGCCAATCCAACATCCAACACAAGTCAGGACTAAGCTATCTGTGTGTGTCTGGCAGTCGGTGAAATACCTCTGTAGTGGCTCTGAGAACGTGATTGGAGTCCCAAGTCCCGCACTCCCACAATGCTTTACTGCGACACAAAAGGGGGTGTCAATCCGCGAAGGGGTTGGTCAGTAGGAGTCCTCCAGCTAACTGTGTGCTGACTGACGGCCACACACAGTCACACAGCCACCAGCTTCACAACATACTTTGCGTCCCCTCCTTCCCAACAGCGGCCTCTATTTTTCTCTTAAAAAAAAAAAAAAAAAAAACGATTTTTGCCAGTTAAGATTGGTCCGTCTCCCAAAGAGAGAGCCTCCCCCTCCCACTTCTCTCTCTCTCCAAGGAGTCCGCTTTCTAAATCCATCATTCTCTGAAGAAGTTCTTTGAAAAAAGGTTTGTCTTTCTAAAAACCTCCTTTTATTACCTTTTGTATATTCATCTTGGTGCCCAATCTGAGTTGCTTCAGGTAGTCCCAGAAAACAAGAACAAACTTGAAACTTTTATAGATAGAAAGCTGAGGTCTACCATTTAGCTGTGGGCAAAACTTCCAGAAACTGCAATTTCATGCTAATTTGATGCAATCTGTTATATCAATGTGTCAGCATTAGACGGTCTTCTATATACATGCTCAATGTATTTCTAAGACGTGGGACTTTAAAAACAAAAACAAACATGTCATTTGTTCTCCTATTCAATCTTGAAATGTGTAAGAAATGATGGTGTAGGTGGGCAACATCCGACCACAAAAAAAAAGAAAAGGAGTTAACACATTCATGGCCACTGTATATGGAGCATTGAAATCAATGATATCAAATTAGCGACGCAGAAAGAAAAAAAAAAATCCACCTGCTGTTCTGTGGGGGGGAATACCGCCATCTCCTGGTTTGATAGTGGAACAGCGGTTTCAAATTTGACTTCACCTTGAGTGATAACGTCATACGGGAGATTTTGGGGTAATCTGCACGCTGCTAGCAAGACACCTGAAGGTGCTATTAAGCCAACTGTCCTACTTCACTTTCATTGATTTTCAAATAGTTTAGCAGGCAGGTACGGACTGAATGATAGTGTTCCATACCGTTTTGGTTTCCAATTCCTAACAATATAAATAAAGAATTCAATTAAAAATATGCAGACAGAAACATATGTCATTTCTGACTTCCGGATTGACCCTTAAAAATATGATGAACACACCCACACACACACCTGAAGTGTGCTCGCTGTAGCTAAAAAGGCAACTGCACATTTTGGTGCATTACAACACTCTATGTTCACTGTGTGCGTGCATTTGCATTTTAGTATATTCTCCTAATGTTTCAAAATTGTGCTAAGGCAGAACTGTTTTCTGTGAGCGAGCATCCAGCTCCCACTTTTATGTAAGTGCCAAGCTCGGATGTTACATCACAGCCTTGGTCCCAGTAACAAATAGAGTACAGCAGTGCAGACAGAAAGCAGAGCACATAGAGATACAGAAAAGCAAAAAAAAAAAAAAACCTTTTGGACATGCATGATATATCCATGCAACATTACAATTTCCACACTGCCTGCATCTCCAATTACTTTTCAAATAATTGGAGAGGCACGCAAGATTAAATTAAACACATAATATACTGTATATTAAACAAGAAAGCTGCATGACAAGACAATTAGTTTCCTAACTGGCTATATGAGTCTTTCAATTGAATAACGCCGAAGCATCTGGGCTGCATGTCCCCGTCAGTGATTTCACCCGACTCGTCTTCAAACATAACCGAGTATTGGGTTCTCACTCCACCACGACTTATTGCCGTCTACACAGGCAGGAAAAAGACAGATATCTTAATGATACCTTGCATCAGTCGCTTGCTCTTATTTTGAGTTATTTGCCAATCCCTGAAACATCACTTTATGAAAACGACAACGGGCAACGGATACAATGTTGGTGGCATAAGTGTCCACATTTATTTTTCCAAAAACACAATAAATGCAAAGTGACAGCGAAGGTACGACACTTTGAAAAGATCATTAGATTACATTGTGTCCTTGCCGCATGAATTGGCATATTTATAAATAAAAGAAAAGTTGCAGGACTCAAGTGCCTTTAGATTTACATACCTATTATAGAAAATTTGATTACGTCTGGGAATAAGGCAAAATCAGGTATTTTGGCTTTTGTTGCATGATGAGACAGAAAGTGAAAAGTTTCACCCCAATATATTTCACTTCTTTCAATAAAAATATTTTTTTTAAAAAGGGTAAATACAAGATGCATTGACTTGTAAATGACTGCATTATGGATGTCATGAAAACCAGTCGGTCAACGAGAGGAATATTAAAGAAATCCGGGTTTGTTTACCGCGCGGAGAGGATGCATTTAAACAACAGCTGTTCAGCGATGGCGGAAATTAGATTTTAAGTCGCCTCGTAAGCCAACAGAATCCTGAGCCGTTTCGACACCCACAGCCATTTCAAATTGATTTACGACCAGTTCCTATTGTAAACACCAGTCTCTTCCTTAATACCCCATAACCCTTTTAAAATGTCTCGCTGACTAAAACCAACCTCTTCCAGCTGAGGAAAATCTGCTTGCATGGTGTGCAGAAGCACTCACAATTCCCTTACAAGTCATTATCAATCTGTTCCTTTTCTCCCATTCCTCCCACATGCTGGAGTGGGCAAGAGAGCTCAGATCTAAGACAACTTTACTTGCATTAAGCTCCCCATCTGTCTCCATCTCTATTACAACACGCATGCACACGGAGACATCTCAAAGCGCACTTTATAGACTTGTTCTACAGTGATACTTAGAGGATTAAGAAGTAGACATTACGGTTGGGCGGAAACAGTGCAGTCATCATGGGAAATGATTTCACATGGTGGGGTCGTAAGGCTCAGACAATAGTGGAAAATGTCCATCCCGGTTTCTCAAAGCACAAAGTGATGTCTTTAAATGTCTTCTTTTTTTTCCATTTTTTTTTCCAGTCCAAACCCCAACAGACATTCACTTTAATATGATATGTAGCAGGGGGGTGGGGGGTGCAGGAAATCTCCACATTTGAGAGGCTAACTAAGCGCTCAGTTTAGCACTGAAGCGGTTCAGAAGCAAAGTCAGACAAATGATCTAAAGAAATTAAAAGTAGGGCAATGTGCCATTTTACCAACAGAAGAAAAAAAAAAAAAAAAGGAAATATATATATATATATATATATATATATAAAAAGACATAACAATGCACAGATCAGATACGGCTCAGACATGCCTTCTTGGTATACTTTATAAGTTACTACAAGGCTCATACTCTGCATTCACATGTAAAATGCATGTAGTAAATACGTGACTTACACTCTTGTCTATAAGCTCGGCATGCAAAAATAATACTGTCGTTGCTTATTAAAGCCAATAATTATGCAGCGCAGCTTAAAAACAAAGCAAGACAAAAGTAGAACACCGGGAGGTTGCGAGTTCAATACCAGGGGCAGCCAATCTGAGCAAGGCACTTGCAAGACCTGCTGCACAGGCTCACGTGCAGCCAGTTTCAAAAGCGTCGGCGGGCATTTTATCCCCGACAGTGGTGAGTACGTTTTGCAGACAGCAGCGTCTTTGTACGGACAATAAAAGATTGCATTGCACATTGCATAGTAAAACCTCCCAAAACAACAACAACAAGTAAAAATACTAAAAAAAAACAATGCACACACAGCAGCAGGGAGAAAGTTAGCCATCAGGAAACAAAGCTAGCAGAAAGACGGAAGGTGTATCTGACTTCACACGTTTTGGAGACAGAAGTCCTCGTGTCCTCTCTTCATCGCCGCAAGCCAGGCTTCCAACAGCACGTTAGCCGACACTGGCAAACGCGCGCGCACACACACACGCACATGTGAGGCTAATTAAATCTAAGGTCATTCATTGAAATCGTCGAAACTTTCTATTGTGAGGTTGAGAGGCCAGTCACACTTGGCCTCAAGAGTTTCATTTACAAAGACCATCACAGTTCTGTCGTGGCCTGATAGTAGTTTGAAACAATTTGATTTTTAACCAAAAGTTTTTAAAAAAACAAAAAAAACAAAACAACACACAAAGAACACTAGGGGGCGCTGTTTGTACTTATTAGTCAAAAAGTCAATTTCCAGGTAGAAATGCGACTTGATTGTGAGAACCAATCCAAATGGATTGTATAGGGATTTTTTCAGATCCCCCCCCTCTCTGTCTCTTGGGAACTTTATGTGAAGAAAAGATGTTGTGAACTGGCTTGTATCATCTAAGAAGTAGATATACGTAGAAGTCAGAAGCTTTTTGTCACTGTTCAATGCAGAACATCTTTATCTCTTGCCTTCTGAACTTTTTTAAATGCCTTCTAATTGATCTGCCAAAGTGTGGGTTTAAAATGTCTCCGCCAGAGTCCAACCAAGAGACAGCTAGTTTTAAAAAAAAAAGATTTTTTTTTTTTTAAATCACATCACACCAGTTCTCAGATATCTGCAATGACTTATGGTTAGTCTCAAAATTGATTTTATAATTATACATTTTTGTCTAATTGCCCTTCATGGCCTTTCTCCTTAGTACCTTTCTGACCTGCTTATTAATTATGAATCCATCACACTTCTTAGATCATCTGGCAGGGACGTTATGGCTTTTCCAACGGTCAATTCAAACATTGACAAAGCGGCTCTTGGTTTCCTCTGACCTTCTTCACTTTAAACCATTTTTCATGATGAAACCGTGAAAGCACAAACATTAAAATGGGGCACAATCTTAATCTCTTCCTTTCTTCTATTTTTCTAAGAGAATGTAGAGACATGCAGAAGACTTTTTCTAAAAGCATGTGCAATTTGCCATCCTCTCAAGGACGTGTGTGGGTTTGATCGCTTGTACACCGCGCAGTGCATTTGAAAAGCAGGTCTAATAAAGGTGATATACACACCTGATATCAGCGAGGTCACAACCAAAAGCACTATTTTGAGATTCCTTTAGGCTTTTCACTTTCCAAAAAATACAGTAATGACAAAAAAAAAAAAAAAAACTGTCAACAATTTTGCCAGCGTGAAATGCTTGTACAGCAGGATGCTGCCTGCTGATGTTCTGACAGCTGCGACTGCCCGCGCTGCTAACAGCTTGGTTCAGGGAAAGTGCTGAGGTGTAATTGTTTCCTATTGTAATTATGGTCAGTAGTGCCAGTGATAGCAGAGTGACACGTGTAGTGGGAGCTATGCAACACAGAGAAACTAATTCCAGTAATTATTTAGATGGATGGCCCTCCTTGTAAACGGTGGCCGCTCTGCAGGACGCACATGGGCGGAGAGTCTGAGAAGAAAAAACACTGAATAAAGCAGATCCGTGATCTCAGGCGAACACTGGCGCTAAACAATTAACCTTTGATCTGCAAGATGTTACAAAAAAAAACAAAAAACTGTCTGGTTGGAACACAAAAGGTGAGCAGTGTAGAAAAAGGGACATGATGAAGGTGAGCAGTGTAGAAAAAGGGACATGATGAAGAATACGCCCTTGTGATAGAGATTTAGCTGTTTTTCGACATCCATCTGCGGTGATTTATTTCCTCAAGATGTATCCAATCCTAACAATGTTAAAAAAAAAAAAGAAAAAACAGCCCTCACGTAACGCAGATGGATGGCAAGATCTAATAAATCCTTTAGATTGGACATGTGACATTGAAAGTCTTTCAATCATACGTGACCTTTGGCGACCTCTACTGGCGAGTAAGGCGACATTACAGGTCTACTGGATAGACTGCACACAGGAAGAAAATAAATGAAAATGAATCCATAGACATGGATGATCTGACAATAATTCCAATTATTTACCGAGACTATAAACACACAGCATAAACACTTCATATAATGACAAATAATATTAATCAAATGAAATGAATATGGTGAATGATGCTCAAGAGCAGTTACTAAATGGTATGTGTGGTGAGATTATTTGGTCAGCCGCAGTTTCCAAGGTCAATAGTGACCTTTGAGTGTGTATATAAGTAATTGTATACATGTTATTCTATTTGACCTTATATTCTAATTCAAATATGTGTATATTTTATGTGTGTGTAGCGTGAGGCGGCTACGGTTTCCATCTCCTTGTGCAACCCTGTGTTAAAAATAAATCAATCTGTAACCTTGTGAATTCAACAAAACAATAAACTGAAGAAAAATAAAATGGAAACAAATGAAAACAGATTAAACCCACACCGTCATAGCAAGCTGCTCCCAACTCCGACACAAAAGTGGCTTTTAAACCTTCTCAGACTGAAGGTTTTGTGCCACATTTCCACTGCATGGGACGGCACAAAGAAACTCTTCACAGGGCCCAGTCATGGAGGCCCTAAGGCCTGTTTCCACTATGACTGAAAGAGCACGTGACCATCGTCTGTAAATGCACAGGTGCCGGTTTGATGGTGAGACATGAGTGTAAATGAACACTGGGCTGGTGGGAGGGCACACACACATCAATAATCCCTGTCAATCCCTGGAACAAATTATGAAGCGAGTTCATTTCAAATCCAATTATCCTCATTATTGTCAGCATTGATGCACGTTAATGACGCATGAAATAGCTGAACATTTTTGGAGGCCAGCATTATTCCGTGGAGTCAGGGGGCGATGACACGGACGCGCCACAAGATGGAGGTAGAGGGCTGCGGCGATTTCTGAGAACACAGAGGCAGAGGCTGCTCAAGTTGAGCTGACTTTAAATGGTGTGATGAAAAAGAGTGACTCGTGATAATAAGCTGTTATAAATAAGCATTGAACTACATTTTTTTTTTTTTTAGCAATTTCAATAATTAATCCTACTTGAGGAGGGGCTCCTCAAACTGTAAACTCTCCGTAGTTTCTCTCAGAGTTGAGTAAGAATATTGCGTAAAACAGTCCAAGGCAATAAAATCAGTCTGCATCCTTGGGTCACGTGCAATCCTGTGTATCATATATTTTCCCAAATTTAGCATCCATCTGATGTTTAGCATTACATGTACATATGGAAGGTATAGGCAGGGTAAAGGAAGCTGCTGTTTGTCACCCGGGTCACGTTCCAAAACTGTCAGTGTTGTCACTGGCAATACATTATTAAATCTTGGTGGATTTTTTGTTGTTTTGGCCTCAAGTGTTGCAACTTTTTCAGATAGAAATGATGAGCAATAAAATGCTCACTCCCTCAATTCAATAAACAGCGATTTTGCACATACAACCTTTCTTACAAGCTAATGGTGGCTACTGTTAGCTACATTTGAGTTAATATTGCTGCGCAACAGACATTACTGAGTGTGTTCACTGACTTGATGACTCTTCTCATTAAGTGCTACTATTATACAATGTCTTCAGCAAACATTAGTCTCACTTTAACGTAGGGAAATAAACTCAATATACTTATGCACCACATGTGGACATTTCCCCTAAAGGCTTTCAAACTGTGTCTCTGTCAAGCTGTAAACAAATCAAATATCACCCTCTAAATTCCCTACAATTCATAAGGTTTATACGCTGGCGCGCACTGTTTTTTTTCAGAATTAGCCCAGAGAGAGTTTTTACGAGTCATAAACATCATTGATGACTTATTACATCCCAGATGCGTACCGAAACTGCAGCCAACTCCGAATCTCTTGGGTTACGAGACGTGGAGAGAATGCCCTCTTTTTTTTTGCATCAAAGTGAAAGCATGGCCACTTTTATTGCGAGACACTGACAATGCTGTGCTTGCGTTTTCAAGAGAGCTCGAGGAGGATTAAGAAAGGAGTGCAGCCTCCACCGTAAACAACATGACAGTTCCTAAAGCAGTGGAGTGGGTTGAATCCCTGCTCTGTGATGGGTATGACTAAACACACAGGGGAGCACCGGGTCAGACCCCCTTTAATCACGTCACTTTCAATCAAGTCTCACTTGATCTACATTACTGACCATCTAATTGAAATTACAATAAAAAAAAATTAAAAAGAGTAGTGTTTGGAGCATCTTTTTCGATGACTTTGAAGCTCACAGAGACGGTTGTGCGCGCGAGCCATCACAGATGGTCGCATTGAACACGCATCACATTAAATTAGGGCCACGCCACCTCCAGGAAGCTCAATAAGCCGCTCCCGCTTCTGAACCACTGTCTCCTCACCTGCACTGTGCAGCCTGGCAGGTGTTTGGAAGCTTCATTTAGTAGATGGCAGTTTATCTTTTCGGCTGGAAGCCCTGGCTGGCAAGAACCGACATGCCTATATTCAACTAGCTGTTAATGAGGGCGATAAATAATGTTCTAATTGCTCTAAATAGCATTGTAATCGCTGCTTTTACTGCATGTTCCTCTGCCCAACAAGAGAGCTGTTGGTATATTAATTGTGTACAGCAACTCTCGTAAGGATGCCAGATATTTTGACATCACTTTTATGTGAGTGATTCTTTCGCAGGGGACATTGGCCATTAATCACCAAGAAGAAGCGTTGGACAGGAAGGATAGTGTCCATCTGCCGTCCCAGGTCACATGTCAGCTTTACGATCGTAGCACGACTTGCGACATCATCAACTACAGGCGGGGGCATTGTTGGAGCCACGCCAAAGGAAAGTTTGAGATGAATTCACGCGAGAAATGAAGTGTTTCGGTTTTTTAATTTGCGGTTTTCGTGGCTCTCGGGGTCAGCTGGGGGGGATTTGAGTTCACTCACAGATTGACGGAGAACCATGTTTTTCAAGGCTACATCATATGTGTTGAATCAGCACGTAGATAGTCATTTCCTTAAACAGCAAAATACCGCGGGAGCAGGGAAGACTGGGTTTGAACGCATGGGGTGTTGAGTTAATAGTTATATATATATATAATATAATACTATACTGTAACGGCACCGTAGTTCAAATCAACCGGCCTAAGAGAGTAAACTACATTTGCACAGGTTATTTCATTAAGGTTATCTCAGTTTCATACTTTAAATGTAGGCGTGTGGTTTGAAACAAGTGGGCGATTAGGGTGGGACCGTTGCATTATGGGAAGTGCAGGATCCAGAGTTTTTAGAGCTCAAGACAAACTAGGGACTAAAAGTCAGAATAGATCATTTTGACCGTTCTTCTTTTTCTGTTTCCAACTTTATGGAAGTGCAATACTCAATGCTGTGAAGTTCTTGATAAGCAATGCATTGAAAACTTGACGCACAATAATACAAGGCTGAAACGAAATAGAGCGCAAGTATGAAGTAGCACGAGGAGCGAAAGTGCAAAAGTACTTTTCGGTCGATTTGTAAATAAAGCTGCTCGCAACTTTGACCCCACAATATCTGGTGAAAAGCACGGGGAGCAACATGTGTTAAATAATCAAATCTCAATCAATTAAGAAGAGCTGACCTTGACTAAAAGTGTGCCCTCCACAGTACAACTAAGAACAAACGCCTCCTCTTATTCAATGAAATACATAATTTTCTTCCCACTGCAGATGTTTTCACAAATGTCAGTTATTTCCTCAGATTGCCGGGATAACGAGTGGAGCGTTGCAAAGACTTTTTCTTTTGTTGTTGTTGTTCTTGTTACTGCATACAAAGCCATGATTATCTATTCATTATCTGCCTGACTTAAGAGGTACAGCAGCCGTATCGCTGCTAAAAAAAAAAAAACACATTTGCTTGAAATAGAATGTTGGAGAAACAAGTTATTTTAGCCTTGTTTTTATGTTGCTGCTGCAGCATTTTGTCCTACTTTCCCCGTTTGCAATGACCACGGGCTTCCCAAGGCTCATGAGAGTGTTGCAATTGTTGGCCAGATTTAAAACTCATAATGTCACGTGTAGTTGCCAGCTGAGCCACCAGGAAGCCTACAGGCCTTTGTTTTATGACTCAGATGTGATTTGGTTCATTTCATCTATTCGGTAAAACACATAAAGCGTTATGGAGAGAAAAAAATAGGAATCAACGAGGATGTCACATTATGGGAGGTAAAGCCATCTTGATCAGAGCTTTTGGATGCTGTAATAACTGTATGCGAGTGCAGGAGCCATGTTTTATCTCTGATTTCTCTTGATTTTGAAACGATGTTGTTTTCCGAGCGGCAATGTATTCAAACATCCCGGACGAGAGCGAATCATAATAAATCATATGATTACACAGTCGGAGACATCTGGACATTCTAGATTAGCGCTCCAACTACTGAGTTTAAATATTTGTTTTCAGATGGAAAAATATGTGTGTTCACTGCGGGGACACACACACGCACAAGCACACACACACACACACACTTCCCTCAGCGGAGAGGTGCTGAACCAACTCTCCATATGACTTTTTCTTTACAATGTGGCACTCGGAGGAGATTTAGTTCAAAATGACACCAAATCCGGCTCCGCGCGGAGAATAAAATGCTAGCTTCTTGCGTCACTGAAACAGCCCCGGTGTGTGAGGATCCGGACGTGTATGCACACGCAGAGTGTGTGTGGAGAGTGTTGGTCTCCCTTTGAAGAAACCGTGTGACTCATATGTTATTTGAGGAGTTTTTTTTCTTCTTTTTTTTTTTTTTGGCTTTTACAAAAGGTCACAGACAAGTCAAGCGGCTCGAGGAAGAAACGCTGTCTCCCGATGATATGTGTGAGGTCTTTCTGCGTGTTGCTATAAAATATTTAAAGATTATGTTGCAAGAATTATACAAGTTGTATGACTAAAAACTAAATACAGTAGGGTGAATCCTTATTTGCCTGTAGCTCACCCTCACTCTGGTCTCCTTCTCATCTTTGGATATGTTTAATCAAATCAAGATTGATCACTGCTTTGGACACCCAGACAGGTTGGGTGTGTGGAGAAAGCAGGTGGGTGGATATTAATGCTGTCCCATCAGCATCAATTCATCCTTAATGTCCCTGCTAATGTCAAACCGTCCACAGCGTGAAACATAAAGTCCCAATTATTCAAATGCAGCCGTACAGTAAACAAGGTTAAATAAACGAGGTTGGATGAAGAAGCACTCTGGTTATAGATAGGGATTAAGAACAAGTTAGTTCTCACGTCTTATAAACCCACACGGGATGTAAATAGACATGCGGCGTCGCACGAGTAAGCTCGTCTTTGTTTGGACACTTGAGAGCTTCTATGAAATTGAGATAATGTGATTAATTCCCCTCATCTGCAATTATATGCTGTGACATTAAATTGTTAATTATCATTTGAGAGCAGAAAATCATACTGCAGGGGTGTGCTTTTGTGTACGCGCGTGACAGGGCGGCAGAGGTTATTTTTCTAACAGTAATCTGTGGCACATTACCTGCCTGAAATTGTCATTTTCTCTTTATGCAATCAAGACTTTGCCAAGCTTAGTCAGCAGGATATGTCTGCTGATTCTTTGCCAACTTATGATGCATTTAGATAGACGTATCAAATAAATGACAATGTGTTGTTGGTCATTTCCGTCAAAATTGAGCCATATGCAAAGAAATGGTACATATTTGATTTCAAGCTTTCTGTATACTTGCTATGAGGAGTACTGCTGAGCCTGCGAAAATATGTGCTCGGAGACTACAAATTCATGATGGAAAGTCCGCCTTACAAACTGAGGGCATGGCGTTGCATTATGGGAAGTGTAGGATCCAGTAGTTTGGACTTTGAAGTATATTAAGGACTAAAAGCTAGGATATCCTGGACTCTGCTGTGCCGTTATTTAACTATTCATCACTATCATTGTTTTAAATATGTCACTTGAAAGTCCCATAACTTTATTTACATAAATACAATAGTTTGGTTACGACTTCTGTAAAAATGTGGCAACTACCTTTTTAAGGTTAATGGATGTTGAGATCCATTAGATACGAGTGCATGTTAAGTATTATTTAGCAACATATAATAAAATGTATCCAAAGTGCTTTACTTTGTGTACAGCTATATTTCATTTGGATTAAATCACTTTATCCCTCCTTGTAAATCAGATTAAAGTAATTGTGTGCATTTAGTCTCCAGCACTGATCTTTGTAAAACAAGGCGTGTTGCGCGCTTAGATCTATGTACGTGTACGTGGGCGCACGCTAACGCCTGCACTCATTGTCAAGGGATTATGACCGCTAAGCTAAATCAGTGGAGTAATAAAGGATTGCTGTAAACTCCAGATTAATCGGGATTAAGCACTTAAACATTTTTAGGGTCCTGTTGAGGCTGAGGAGAAGGTGAGAGACAAACACTTTTCCCTCCGGCGGTCCTGAGGGGGAAAAAGCATTCAGAAAACTGCGTGACGCCCGCCACTTAAGAATACGGCTGAATGGAGCAGCCCAAGAGCATTAGCCACCTGAGTGTCTCTTAATGCCATGTTGTCTGTGATGGTAAGAGTATCACAAGTGCCTGTGTTTCAGATTTGCCATCCTTCTCTTTCTAGTCATTCATCGGAGGAAGCAAATTGATAATCACGCCCCCCCCTAAGTCTTGACGGCGAGTGTGTAAAATTGGACCTTTCGTGCATGGATATCCGGCAGTCTCACCTTGGATAGTGTTGCATGAAATGGATAAACAAGGGTATTTCAATGGGCATAAAAGGGTTTAAGTTGGGGAGTGGTTGTTTTCAAAACCCCTTGCAACTTATCTGCCCAATTTCTTTCAGACAGCGAGGGCTGTTCCGCTCTGTTGCACTGTGTTTGTGTCCACATGCCCTATTAGCCTCTGAAGCTCAGTCTCTTCAAAGTTGCAACATTCAGAGGAGCTCAGAGTTGCTCTGTAAATAATTGCTTCCTCATAGCGATATTTTAGTTCTGCCATGCTGGCATTTTTGGCAGAACTGCACACCTACTGAAGATAATGTCATTTTGACTAATTTATTTAATGTATTCTTTCTTTCTTAAATATGCTAATCTTTTCCCTCCAAACTGGAGCTCGTTCATTTCCAAGTCGTTAGTTGTGTGCGGGACATCTCACACTTCCCTGCGAGTTGAGGAACTTTTACTTTTCTCCAGAGTACGGACGGAACAGGTCAAGCTGAAAACAAAACTTACATTTTGTAAAGAAGCGAGGACATACAGTATATTCAGCACAGTGAGCTGCAACAATTCACTGTTGGACTTTTTAAAAAAACCCATTGAAATGATATCTTGGCCCCCGTGAAACCACTTAACCAACTCCCGAAGTTCCACCAGTCTTGCTCCACTCTGCTCCAGCTCCGCTCTTTCACACCATGTCCAATTAAGGGCAATTTCTCTTCACGACACATGTTTGGACCACGTGTGCGTTTGAGTTTAGCGAAAACATGCAGGTGGAACCTGAGTGCTGTGTCAGGAAACACTGTGTTACATTAGACGGATTAATGTATGGGCGAACGAGCTTGTCGGAAAATTAACCTTATGAACCTGAGCTGTGTTTCACACACTTTATTTTTAGACTCATAGCACAATCACTACATGTCTCAGCCTGGATGTCTTGGCATTTTCAGAGCAGGTCAGGCTTTGAAAACATCACCGATTTGCAATATGATCCAGGATCCTTTTACAGTGGAGGATGTAATGGGTTGGAACACGGAGGTGGACAAATGCAGGCTTTTCATTATCTAGTCTCCGAACATGGATTTACCCTGTGGCAGATTTTATCATCAATGTTTTCTCCATTAGTTGGTCTTGTATCCAGCTGTGGTTCAAGCTGAGCCCGTAAAATTGTCTTAAACATGCACTCGATGGCTGCATACATGATATTGAGCTGGACAAAAAGGGACTAAAGGAGAGCACAGCAAAGAAAAGACGAAAGAAAGAAATAATAATAGCTTACATAATTCACAAGCAAGACAGAGGTTAGATGTAAATGCACCTAAGTCCAATAAAGAGCAGTGGAATAAGACAAAGAGCTATATATATATATATATATATATAATAACCCCACAACAAATAATGTAGTATGAAATGCTCCTTGGCCTTGGAAGTACACTCACATTGAGTCAGACATGCTAACGTTTGCAGCTAATGCCACGACACACAGCTTCCTTACACTTCTGCTCTTGTATGTTTGCTTTTGGGACCGCTGATAAAAGAAGACGCCCCCCCCCCCCCGAACATAGAGCACCTCCCTTACTTGCTCTGTGCTCAGCGCTGCGGCATGTGGAGAAATCCGAAGCTTGACAGGCCTGCCGTGCATAGTTACGGTTGCTAAGCTATGATTGTACAATCAGTGTTCGGGGCAGGGTTTAAGCAAACATCACGCCATTATTAAACTTGGATTTGTCCAACAGGAGGCTATTTGACAGACTATAAGTACAGTGAACTCACAAGAGGCCACTTACAGGTAGCTCATTACTGTTTGCCATCACAGAGCTGGAAACTTCTGCGACATCATGACTGACCCATGGGGCGGTTTGGGACGTCTGTGAATAATATTTACGCACAAAGGAGTGTGGCGCCACCTGAAAGACGACTGCTCAAGGCTGAAATGAACATGATGCAAACATGCACTTTAGTACTTCACACACTCATTACTCAGACTCCCATTGGGCACTGACGCATCGAGACAACAGGAAATTGACAAGAGGAGATGACAGATGAGATATGTGTCTTCCTATTGCTGCACGTACGTTATGCATCGGCGTGTGTAATTTCGCCGTCTCGCTGCAGCGTGCGTGCAGCCGACAAATGGCCCACAGGGCGAGAAATTCAGAGAACAAAAACCAACAGTGAAGTCCCAATGCACAAAAATTGCTCTCCTCCACTCTCATGATTCGCTTGATTATCCACGCCGCTCACCTCCGAGTGACATGACACAATATGAGAAATGATGAATGCGCCCGCTCGACGGCGGCAGCAGCGGACTAGACAGACAAACAAATAAAGAAAATCCTCAAACAGGAACTGCTGTTTGAAAGGGGTATTATTGAAAACGTCTCTCTGAGCTTTATTCAAATTCTTTGTCAGCCTGATCTCAACGGGTTTAAAATCAAATCCTGGACATGACAAGTAGAGGCTATTTATAGCACATGAAGTGTTGAATAATAGCTTATTAGTTCACTCACTCTGAGGCGAACATCTCAGCGTGACAATGAGGCGATCCTGGCTCTGTCTTTTGTTTATTTCGATATTTCTTTTTAAGGGAAAATCGTGTTTGACGCCACTGTTTGCTGACAAACATCAAAAAGCCAACACAGGAGGCTGGCGGAATTATCTCCCTCTTTCCCTCCCCCCCCCCCCTCCTCGTTCCACTTCTTCTGTGCCTCTTATAGCACTGTGTACATTAGCACCGCTTCTCTTGGCTAAAACAGCCCTATTCTTAAAGTAGAGTAAATGAAGCATTCGCCCGTTTGAGGCCCACGTGTCGTTTAACGGGGACGGGGAATATGAACATGACCAAGTACAGGCCTTCTCTGGCAACCGCTTTACAGGCTTTCATATAAACATGACTCCGGGGTCAAGTTGTCGCTAAGTGTTCTTGGGTAATGTGGAGGATGAGTGCATATAAATACACTTTCCACTGGTAATCCCCTCCCTTGCAATGTACTTTTCTCTCCTTCCTTCCCTCACACACCTGCCTCCCATCCTTTCCTCGCATCTGTCCATCTATCATTCTTCGTCAGTGCCTCTTTCCCCCTTCATTTCGCCCCTCCCCTCCTTTCATCAACACATCCATTCTTCTCCTCGCCGTTGTATTCTCCTCCTTTGTTTCCCCCTCACTTCTTTTATTCTCTCATGCCTGTCCCTTCCATCACATCCCTACGCATTTTCCTGACCCTCCCACCGCATATCATTTTTTTTTCTCCCTCCCTCTCTCTCTCTCCCTTTCTCACACACACACACACACACACACACACACGGTTTTATCATTTTATCACAGTCAGCACTGAAGAGTTTGACAGTGAGGAACGAGCGAGGGTCCTCAGTTTCAGAAAAAGAGGATTTCCTCCGGGGCAAGGTTTCTCAAACTATAGATTTGGCTCTTAAATAGTGCATGGTGGTAATTTACTTTAATGAAACTCAACTAAATTTGTAATTGAGGTCACAGGCTGGAAAAAAAAGTTTAGAGTTCCATCTTGGTTAGTCTTAAATAATTACGAGGGGTAAAGATGTTGTTGGCATTGTTAGTGGAGCTATTAAAGCGAGCGTGTTGCTGAACGGCAGCCACGGTGGCAAGACGTGGCGATTACATTGTAATGGCTTTTTCAATTTTCTCTTGATTTCCCATGGAGTCAGTTGCCTAATGACATCACCATTAAGTGGAATGGGTTTATAATCATGTCTCCTGGCAAAGTATGGCGTCTTCGCGTCCTGTTATGATAAACCAGTTGACATTTGTGACATGTTTAAACCAAGCAGAGTAGATAGCGGGGTAATTTCAGTTGCACGGCAATATAGATTTTTAAAGTTTGCTATCGTTATCCACCATAGACTACTGGTCAAACCAAAAAAAAATGTGGCTTTAAGGCTTTTTCTAAAATCGACAGTTGCTTAGACTACTCTAAATCTGCTATTTTGATGGCTATGCCAATTTTTTGACTTCCCTGAAAGGGATATTTTCACCAAGCTAGCGAGATAAAGCACAAGGCATTTTTTCACCCATTTGCTCAACATTTTCCAACACAAACTGTGGGAACCATCATATACTTCAAATGTTTAACTCCCTCGCTGTCACCCAATCCTCCTGCTTTTCCTCTAAGGTTTGCCGTAAAAAAACAAAAAACAAAAAGAAGAGACAGCCCTATTATACAGAGACACTGCTGCCAACTGTTTGGGAGACACCGGACGGAACAACGGGGGCCATTATCCATAATTAATAACCCCTTGGTTGTTTTAAGCACCAGACCTATGCATATTTTAAAGAAATATCCAGTGAATATGTTATGTATAGGACTTGTAAGACGATTGGACAAAAAGAATCAGCATCCCAGAAACTGATGTGAACTTCGTTTCCCAGCGCAGCTTCCTCCCAGAGCGCTCAGTTGCTAGGGGACCAGATGACTAATTTGGCCATTGCATTGAATATGCGGTTTAAAGGCTTTCCAGAGATATTTTTTGACTATCATTACATGCCAGAGACAGTCCAAAGGGAAACATAAGCAATTTGTCACATAGGGATCCGTGCGTCTATGATATCTCGCTGCTAATTTTAGAGAGACAAAGTAGCTTGTCGGGATGTCTTGTACAGGACGATCGAATTTGCTCTCATGAACGTCTGACATGATAATATTATATTAAGATATACACAGACGTACTGTAGGAGCCCCGTGCGGTTCTATTAAGTGGCAACAAGGAAGAGAATGATTAACATCTAAATTAAATGAAAGCTGAGTTTTTATATCACCATTGGATGAAATAATTATGTGTAATGTGAAAGGTGTCACTAGTAGTGCTGCACCCATGAAGAAGTGCTTTATTGCTTTTTAATTCATAATTTTGGTTTTATGGCCCGTAACTCTACTGCTGGATTCGGTTTTACCGCTCTCATCAGCACTTCCAGCCACAGAAAGCAGCTGTTTTTAGTCAAAAAAAAAATTTAAAAAAAAAGCTCTAAAACCCCCCTGAACGCTACCTGCCAGGCACCAAATTGGGAGACTGACAAGTTTGCAACTATCTGGTGAACATAGCGAAGCATCGAGCAGCTAAAAAGCCAGGTATTCGTGTCAAAATAGAGCTAAAAGATGATTAAATAATGGCCTTATCGTCATCAGGTTGTCAGAAACACGACTTAAAATGAACGCTGCGTGTCTTCCGGACGTCTGAGGGATTAACCAGCACAATTTGTAAGTCAATAATGTGTCAGATGTTGTGTTATGTAGCTTTGTTGTGTAATCATTCTGCCCCCTAATGGACAAAAACAAAATCTGTTTATGCAGCTTCAAGTAAATAAATGAGCAGTTGAATCACCCGTGACATATCGCTGGTTAAAGATCTAATAGAAATACGTGAATGAAAACGATTTAAGATAAACGCCATTATCGTTGTCTATCATCTTCACAAAACTATATTCCAACGCTGAGCTTTCCTCCAGCAGCTGGTAACGGTAAAGCACCTTATGTGGGAGCTTTCTGTGTGATCCTCATACCCCGAGGCTACTATCACACCAGCCCCTTCATCCCTTGACTTTTGTTTCGCAGCACATTTATGGTGTTAGCTGAGCATCAGCACATTCTGAAGCACTCAACGCCGTCCCTCCAGCGCACCATCAAGTCTGTTTTGAGGCTGCCAGCTTGTCATTTAATGCCTCAATGAGGTACATGCGCAGACACACCAACATCATTGTCAAGAGGGACAGTGTGAATGAAAAAAAAAAGAATATCCGAAAATAAACGCCTGCAGCAGAGAACACAGCAGGAGTTCCGTTGATGGGTAGATGCCTTAAGCACTGACAGCTTTCAAGAGACAGTGATTGCCTTGTTGGCTTTCTCTTACATTTCAGGACTGAAGTAGCTGCTTTTCAGAGCAACGTTACAATGTATTATACATATTCTGACACACAGTGCACTTCAATGCTGTATTGCAGCAAAACAAGAGGAGCTTTCTCCCCAATTTTCACTCAGATGTGTGGATAATTGGATTTTGGTAAAAGAAAAATAAGAGAATTGTATGATTAAAGGATATCTTCTTTGTTGTTCATTTTCTCCACTCATATTTCATGTTTGGCTTTTGTTACCCATGCTGACTCAATAACTTCTCCTCATTTGTAGGAAGCCGAAAAGGACAAACACAGGATCCCTTGGGTTACACAACACTGGGGCACACACCAAACTCGCTTTGACGCATGAACACACACGCACGGGCGGGGCGGACACGCGCGCGCGCAGGGTTTGGCGAAGAACACTGCCCCTCTCCTCTTTCATTAGACCCATGCACAGGTGCAGAGCGTGCGCTGTGCTGATGAAAAATAATTTATCAAAGTCTGTGGTGGCATTGCGGCAACCTTTTTCCTCCAAATGTCACCTTCAAAGGAGGCTCCTTGCTCACGCATTATTGTTCTAAGGCAACAGAGCCCAGAGGAGCCCGGGGCAACTAAATGAGGTTCCTATTATGAACGCTATGATTAAGTGTCCCATGGTGCAGTAACAAATCCACAGCTCACCTCACCCCACCTTTAATCTACATTGTCTCCCTGAGAAAAGGGCAAAGTCAGTCTTCTCACCTATCAAACCCTTTTTCTTAATTGATCATGATTTCACTTTGTTCAAGACTTTCATGGACCTTTAGTGGTTCTGGCGTAGCCAGTGCTGTGGCTTCCTACGCAGTAATTGTAGCCTGAGCTGAATAGCCCATGGGTTCATGTTGCAATTCCACACACAATATCTGTACTACTCATTTGGTTTACCAAACATAGCCTGGAGGGAATTTGCCGCATGGATTACAGTTGTGTGACATCTTGCTACTGCATAGAGAGGAGGTCGTAGTGGGGTTAGGGGTTTTTAAGATAGTTAAAAGGCCACTCCGTCGATTGTACACGTTAAGTCCGGTTCAGTTTACTCATAACGGGAAGCACCACTCAGTTGTGTAATGTCTTCTGTGGATGTGGAGGGAGATTTCAAACCTGCGCTTGTTGGCCATTCATTTCAATGAGGAATTAAAGGTGAAGGACTGGTCTTTTTGTAAGCAAACAAAAAGTGCTGCTGTTCTTGGTGCACTATCACCCCCTGTCAATCAGCAGAATAATGCAAAACCATTGCTCCAAATGGTGCCTTTAAGGTGACGATATGCATTAATTTCCAGTCGTGATTTGTTACTCCCTTAAATTCAGTCTAAATGAACCCAGACCTGCAAAATAATCTGCTGCATGCTAGCCATGCTAGCTCCTGCATGCCTGGTGATGAGTTATTTTTCCTACCTTTGAGACTACAATGCTACTATTACTATTTTTTTTTAGCTTAAAGCCTGCGTTACACAGTGGTTTTGTGTATTTGAAAAGCTGTGGAGATTTAACAAGGACATGAGGGTCTACTGAAAAGCTGCCGCATTATGAGCGGTGTAGTGATTTTGGAGCTTGACCCAAAGAAGGATAACATTGTTTTTGAGTCCTCTGAGAAAAACATAAATCCTTGTCTGCTTAAACCTAATGAGCATCTTTTAAGCCTTCCATCCAAGTGCCATTAAGCAAGGCACATGGCTCCCAGCTGCTCTGATTGCACAACACACTGGCTATAATGAACAGCTCCCATGTGAGGTTGCAAGTAATTGTATACACGGGAGGCAGGGTGCTACACTGACAACAACAGGCAAATCCCCTCCCTGGAGTGTTCATTTGGGTGCAGATCTGGCAGTTTAGAGAGCTGTGGCATTTGTTTGATATGGTTTTCATGTTCATCAAACTAGTGAATGACCATGCATGCCCAGCGGGCGACGGCGCTGTCATCTAGTGAGAAAGCACTTGCTTGTGGGAAAACTGGAAGAACACATTATATAGTGAGTGCGATCGTTATACAGCGGCGCTTACCTTGCCCTCAGAAGGGGTTAAATGGGCCAAGAGCAAGCTTTCATGAATCATTTCTATACATTAGTGAATTGCCTCTTCTGTTTCAGCAGTAACACTCCATATGACTCAGCACCATAGGAGATAAGACACCGTTAAAATAAGTAGGACAGGACGCTGAAAGAAAGGCGCTCCTTGGACAGGCGAGAAAATAAAAGAGTGGTAAATGGATGATTCATGTTGTAACATTTAACAGAAAAATGTCTAAATGTTCCAGCGAGGTGCTGTTATCTACTTTGCGTCCCAAAGTCTTTGCGCACTGTGATTACGAAGCCTCTTAAATCTATTCTCCAACGAACTACAAACATTTTTTTACCAAAGTTAAATATGGTTCCTAAATGGGGTCATTCTGGGAGCAAAGCACTGGTAGAAAAAAAAAAAAAAAATCAATCCCTGCTTAGGATGATAGATTATGACTTCTCTCGCACAAATGCGTTCAGTCTGTGCTGCTTTTGTTTATGGCGTTGCGTACATTGAAAAGATAAGAGCCACATTTTGACCACAAAAATGTTGTTGTGCTGAAGGCTATTGAGGTTGTTTATTTTCCTCCTCCTGCAGTACAGCGCTGAAAGGAAAACACTATACACACACACGGTTGCAATGCAGATTGCTGAATGGAGTGAGGATTGGGGCAGAATTAGGCACAACATAGACCAATAACATGACTTTGAAAGAAACACACAAGAGCACGCGGTATCAGAGAAGAGCAGAGCGACACGGAGGAGAACATAATGGAAAAAACATCACAGATCAGAAGGACACAGTGGAGGATATAAGATAAAAAGAAGAAGAAACCACATCTGGTGCCAAGATGGAGGTGCATTGGATGATTTGTGTGTGCAAACAGTGTAGAAAAACTTAAAATGAAAAGATTAAAAAAAAAAAGGCTGCTTTAGTGTTGATGGTTGATGTTGGTGAATTCAGGCAAACAGTGTAATGTACGATCATGATGAGTGATTGCTCTCACTGAAATGCTGCTTTGTCCGCGGGTCTATTTGTCTCAAATCCACTCTAAATCACAATAAACTGCCATTCACAGCTGCCTAAAAAACGGAGGACCTCCAATATGTCTGCCAGTGGCTTCGTTATGTCACTTCACATAACGTAGTGGTTTCCAAAGCCTGAGTTTCTTTCCCCCTAGCCTCCTAATGAGGCACATATGGGATGCGAGGTGGACGCAATTAACTGCAATTAACTTGCTGGTAGGGGGAAAAAAAACAGCAACATTTTGCACCCTGAAGACTGAGCTCGGAATCCTGCACCAAAGCCAACGGAGATGACATGAGCTGCCCTATATCAAATTAACTGCTCCCCCTAACAGCGACTCCCAAGACTTTTACAACTCACACTGCAGATGAAGCCTCCGTCGCTGTGTGGTGAGAGGGCCAGAGACACTCACAATGAGTGTCTCAGCTCTTTTGAGGAGGTGTACAGACCATTGTGAAGTAGAGCGAGTCTTCATTGGTCCCTATTAGTTCTACTAGAATGAGCAGGAGCAGAGGCCGGTGTTGGATTGCTAAAAACGAAAGGGAATGCCTCACATGGAAGGCTTTTAATGTCATTACATAAAACTTATATGCTGTAGGTTAAATGCATAACATAAATCAAGCCAAAGCTTAACTTCTATTCTATGAGAAACTTGAAACATGTACAATGAACCTTTGGTTGAGCGGTTTGGAGATTAAGCGAAACAAAATGTTACTGGCCATACATATTAAAACCTGTAAGTGTCTTTGTAGGGAGATGAACACGAGTCTAGCTTAGTAGGCTGGGCTTGTTTCATGAATACAATTCATGTTTAGTGTAACTTTGCTGGTGTACTCAGAACAAGAAAGGTCGGATGCAAGTCAAGGACATAGAAAGTTATACATCCCTTCAAAATAAAAGCATTTCCAGCAAACTCTCTTGTTATTCAGTGGTAATCCGGTGAATAATGCAGCATCACTTACATGTCCATGTCGTACCATATATTCTCCTTTACATGCTGCCATGTACTGTAAAAATAAAAAGTGAAAGCAACACAAGTCTCTGAAAATTCAAATGCGAATGGATTAATCTCAAAGTAAAAAGTACGACTTTGCACATTGTCACATTTCTTATGATATCCCATGTCTTGCTGAAGAAGAAGTAGTTATTGTTTGCACTAAAATCTCAACTTGGCCTTGAAATGGGGCCCATTTCAGTGTTGAATTTCCATAGTATCCTACACTACGCTCACATTTCCCGGGGCCATAAAACCCACATAATACTTTACAAGTGTCGTCTAATGCTTTACTCGCAGTTTTACTACAGTGCCGCGGTTTAGAGAAGTTTGACTTTCAGATATCTATAATGTATACTGACAAAAACAAGACCCCGGCACTAAATGCGGCACACATTTTAAAACAGCGGGCAGACATCTAGTGTAAGCATACATTGAGGTCTGGATAGTAGCATAGAACATTTCTTCCCATCTGTTTTTGAGAAAACTACGACTCCTGAGTTTTGCTGCTGACAGATTGCCAGAGGGCTGAACATACTGTAATATCTCCCAAAGAAATATGAAAATATCTGGTGTTGTAATGCTTAGTGACTAATTGCAGTGTACAGGTACTCACTGTATTCACAAATTCCCAGGAATTTCTTTATGGTGTGATAACACAGATAAATTAAATATAATAACTTGCCAATATAATCTTAAAATTGGCAATTATAACAATGATTAGACCAGGCATGTTAAGACGTTAAGATTTTCCATGCTAACATGAGACCGTTTTGGGCCAAGTGGCTCGCAATACAAATGACGTGTGTCAAATAACACAATCATATGTGCCCACGCGTAGCGCTCCAAGAGACCAGCCTGACACTTCAGGAAGTGATTGGCCAGCTGTGTGGAGGTGAGAAGTTGGCAGATTAAGAGAGAGATTGTCTAAATATACACATATTTACATGATTACGGCATCTCGGAACAACTATATACAGTAAATATATTATAAAAACGACATCTCAGGCTAGTAATGTCACTTAAGTGTGTTTTATGCTGTGCCATTTTTTGCAGTTAGACACAAAAAAAACACACTTTTCGTAAAACTAGCCAATGACAAATGAAGGGTTCTTCTCTGGGTAGATCACAAAGGGTGCACTGGATACTTTACCTCCCCATGCCGCTCGCATGCAGTGATAACTCAGTGAATGGGTAGGAAGGAGGATGGGAGTCAGCAGGAAAGGTCGCCTTTGACGGAGAAGACGGCTGATGTGGATTCTTCACTGCAGCTCCTAACGAGAGCCCCTGCAGGCTTGGGGCCTCCAGCAATGTTTCAAGGTGACTCGATTTACCCTAAAAACGCAACACAAGAAGACCACCCCGAAGATGTAAATTATAGAAAACCCTGACATTACATAGGTGAAGATCTCTATATTTCAACAGGACAGGCTGAGCAGGATTTCATGTACATTCTGTATGAATGTTTCACAGAAGCCCACGTGGCGTACGAGGAGGCAAAATCATGGCTCAAAGGCTGCTGTTTGAGTCCCTGAACCACCTGGAAAGATGCAGACATGGGAAATGAATGAGACATGCTCACCCTGCCCTGAAAAAAACATCTGTGATGGTGCCTGGTTGCCTGAAAAATTTTGTGAAATGAACATGATGTCTAAAAATCATGTTCTGACATGCTTCATGCGCAAGAAAAAGTTACAGAAACATTTCGCGGGAATAAAAGGTTTATGAAGGACATGGAGATATCACACTGCAAGGCGGGGAAGTGCTTGGCGTATACATTTTTATCTCTGAGTTGCTTGGTTCAGATCTCAGCCGGAACTATTTTCTACATCTTTTCCTTGGATTACATACTCGCTTTATGGATTTTGGGTGAATTACGAGAGGCCGTAATGGGTTTGTTGTTTGTCCTTTCTTCTCCTTGAACTCATGTCAATTACAATGGGTTCCAATGGTGGCGGAAAAAAAACAACCCCAAAACATTGTAATTTTGTAGCCATCTTTCAAGTCGAGAAGGGCACACTCCAAAATAGATTTTGCGGTAAATCACCTTACTCAACTACGCGGCCAAGAAATGAATAAAAAAAAAAAAAAAGAAATACATGTTATTTATTTCAAATGATGGATTATGTTGGTCAGTGCAGAGGTACATCTCTGGAGGTTGTTCTTAATGGATCTTTGGAAAAACAATGAGAGAGTGTGACCTTCAGGAGGCTGGGTAAACCTTTGTTGCATCCGTCTACATAACAAATATTCTGGTGAGTGTAGATTTTTTTCCCACGTTGTGTGAGAGCAATGAAGATAAAAACACTGGCGTCATCATGTTTAGCAACGCATCTGTAGCTGCCCTAGCTTGACCTCAATTTTAACTGAGGCTGTTCCACTTGACTGAATTTCACCTCAAGTAAACATTTTCATGCGTCCAAACTCAAGATACCACATTGTCTCATAATTGTTTTTTTTTTTTTTTTTTATATATATCGAAGTGTTTTGTATTCTTCATTAGAGGGTTGTGCCTGTTTTTGTGGAATTCCTCAGTGGCCAAAAAACATACTCTGCAGGATTCCAGTGACTCTCCATGACTAATCATTAACGATGAAAGTGAATTATCATCTAAATGACAATTAACTCTGGCTGCATTGCTTCACTTCTAAATGAATTGGCATTTAGGCAAGTCATACTTTGTCCCGTAAGCAGTTCTCTCCTGCCACCTTTCATTATCAGCCCACCCTGCTGCCTTTGATCAGCATTACAGCATGCACATTGTAATGCTTAAAAACATCACAGGATATGTACTGTATACGTTTGCGAGCTAAGAAAAAGAGCTGAGGAATGTCATATATAAAATAGAAAAGAAAAGACAGCTGGCTGACAGTTCCCCACATCAAGGCGCAGACATTAAACTGCTGCTCCAAATGAGCTATATGTGTCTTGTGGCCTTGCAATGTTCAGCAGGAGGAAGGAGAGAAATAGTAGCGTTTCATATGAATGCTGACAGCTCCCCAGATAGGCCAAGGTTAAAGCGGTGTTAGGTTTTTTCAAGTGGATTTCTACGTTTTTGATCAGGATGAAATAGTATCTTGACAGGGCAAATTTTAGGTAGCGTAGGTACTTCCTGATTGAATTGATTATTTGAAAGCATACGTTTGAGGATTGGAGGTTGGTAATGTCTCTCTAGTGCTTTAAAGATAACACAGATGTGCTCCAGATTAAGGCTTTTCACTGCCTCATTCAACTTTATATTCCAACAACAAAATGGAAAAGAGGAGATGACTCGATCCTGTTTAACGTTCCACAAGAAGTGCCCAATATGGTTTTCAACAATTTATTGCTCATCATTTCTACTTTGTGTTTATTAAATAATTTTTTATCCAATTTTACACAGTCTCACTGTAAAGTTAGAATTGATGCAGAATAATAACTCAGTCCACCTAAAAGCTAAAAGCCCCCGATGAGCGTGTAAAGCATTAAAGTTCCTCTTTAATGACGTCACCGCCGATTCAAAATTTCAGAAAAAGCGCTGGGAGGAAATCTGCAGTTTGCAGGGTGAAGTATGGGGAACAACAGGTTCCTCCTAATTGAAACAGGCGCAGCTGCACTGATTCCCCCGCTGCACATGTAAATCCCATTTTGCTTGTGATCGCTACTGCTACACATAATCACTCCTCAGATGAGCTGTTTTCAGCGGAGATTACACATTTGAATATGCTAATAAAGTCACCAGAGGGGGGCCTTTAATACGGCAGGAAATCGATAAGGCAATTATAGCTAAACAGCTAAGTTGATCTCTTGTTACACGTGTGACACAGGTAATGAGTCATTGCTATTGGGTAGAAGGGTGTGATAAACTTTTTAAATGGAAAGCAAATTAGCTACGAGCTGCATCGCTGCCTGTTTTGCCTTAGAGCATAATTGCTGCACACAGGTTGTAATTGGGTCAGTGCACACTTCTATGACACTGAACATGTATTGTCAGTGTCACAGAGAGTCAATAGATATCGCTGCCAGGCGACTGTCTAGCAAAAGGACGTCATACGTTGGAATTCAATATAAAATAACTTGCAATACTGTACAAATACTGTATTTTTTTTCCTGGGTAGGGAGGCAAAAGCAGGGTTTTTACACTGTTATGGTCAGAGAATACATTCCAATTTGTACCACCCAAATGGAACAGCAAGACACAGGTCCTCATAGCTCCACTCAGCAGTTAGACCCACTCTGGGAACTGAGCCAGCATATATTCAGTTTATTCAGGCTGGGTCGGAAGGTTGTATGAGTGTCTAGGTTTTGGGTCAATATGTCTAATCGTGATAGGGTTAAAACATGTGTGCGTTAGACACTTTGGTATTTCGACACGTCACATAACATGATAAGACTAAGAGTCTACAGCCATGCTGCTGGCCATCCCTCGAGCCATGCCTCTTGTGTGGCTGTAATAAATATTTGTACCCAGAATCCAACCCAGCAAGTCTGTCTCTCTCTGTACATGTGCAGACAGTCTCTAGATGATGTATTTTCTTTATGCAGGACTTCACTGGTTGATTAAAAGGGTGAATTTAAGTAAAAACCTTCCTTTGTGCGGCTTCAATATCCATAGGGGGATGCAAAGGGTTTGTTCTCCATTTGATCCGTCACATATTCATTGTTCAGTCTTCTCTTGTCGGAGGCCACATAGTCAGTACTGTTCCACAAGTTCAGCTGTGCCGCTGATTGTGTCCATCCAAGCTTGATGTAAGAACAAATCAAGTCCCCGGGGGCACGCTCCCTGACGCTTTATGCTGGAATAAATTAATAGGCAAGAAGAGAATTCTCTGACTTCCTCTTTTTTCCTTCCTAATGTACTGTATGTTCCGCTGTGTCGTTGAAGCCTGGCATACTTTAAACTGGGATTTAGATGTAGACAATAATCCTAGGCGTGCACAAATTAATTTCGACTTGACACCATGTAGTATCAGCGAGGCATAATTGCAAATGCATGTCATAAATGTTAAATAAAGTGCTTTCAGAAAGGTTTTCATCACTTCTTTCTGATTCATTATCTTGTCTGGTTGAGTGTGCTTGTGTGTGCATGAATGTATGCCTTTATGCATTTAGTGCATGAGGGTGTTTTGCAGAGCAGTAGATGTCGCTGGGACTCAGCTGTGTGTGGGTTGACAGAGGCTAAGGGGCCCATTGTGGCGCGCTAAAAGCCAGGTTAATGCTTTCCATGCATAATCTCAAAGCTGGGGCAGCGGCAGTACATCTCCTCACATTTAAGTTCCACCGGCTTGTGTAACATCTTTTATTCCTTGAGTGGCAGCACTCCTTTCTTTTTTTTTCTCTTTCTACCAGCTGCTGCTTTCCACCTCTGTCGCAGCGATAACAGTGTTCTGTCTTGCAGCGGGGGTTAAATGCTGCATCAGGAAGTATCCCTCCTCTCCATTTGAAATGTGCTCTCACCACTTATCTACGCAACAATATAACAGCACCACAGGTACAGCAGTCAGGGGAGTGTATCTTCATCGACTGCTGCATTGATTTTAAATTAGCATCACTTTTAACTGCCACCTGTATAGGCATTCTTTCAGATCACGATGTGGAGAACAGAGCGCGCTGTATTTCTGGTTGATGCTTCGATCAATCCGGGTATCCGTGTCCTTTAACTTTTAAAGTGCTGCTCTGCAAATTCCTTCCTTGTTTAATGTTTGTAAAAAAGCTTTGGTTGCCAAGCGGCCATTCGCAAAGCCTGAGATTAACCTGTTATTACATTCCCAGCAAACCCCGGGTCCTTTCATTTGTATGTCAAACAAACACCTGTATTACATTATTCCCTATGTTTGTTGACACTGACTTTCCACTTGTTTAGGATCCCCGGGGCTGAACCTGTAAGAAATAACAATAATAATTCCAAACATTCTTTTTACCTTATAAATGTACGTTTTGCTTTTCTTCTGAACTTATTAAAGCCAAAATGTAGAAGTGTAAACCTTCCATTTGCCACAGACTAGGTTTACGCATTTGATGATGGTGTTAAAATACAGAAATGACCATAACGCGGTGGTATTTCACCAATTTCATGTTTTACATGCTACATGGAGTATGCATGGACACGGTTTTATTCCATTTATTTGCCAAACAGTTATTCACAAAGAAAGAAATGTACAGTATATTATCATACATGCTGACATTACTTGTGTTGGGGGTCAGTTACACCTCAGAAAGCTCTCTTCCTGTTCCATTTCTTATGAACAAACTGTTATGAAACTCAAAACCAAATAGACTAATTGGGGTTTTGGGAGGTAAGGCTGCATAAACACCAGCGGCAACACCAATCAGAGAGCATCACTTACTTTTCTTTTTTAATTTTTTAATTTTTGTGGGCGTACTATGCCAGTGGAATGATTTTAACAAGGCTATTCTCATATAAAAAAAAATCCACACTCCAAAAAAACCATCTTCCTCAACGGACCACCATGGCCAACGAAGTGTCTACAGAATGTGTTGGTGTCCAAGCTAAAATTAAAAGAGTTGTAACACCTTTCCGCCCGTGACTGTCAAACCACAGAATGAGCTCAGTCACCGAGGTACGTCTGTCTCTATTTGTCTCTTTCCCTCTGCACTCCCACTCGTCAGCAGTTCCTACCCTTGGCGCAATTTGAATAACCTCCCCATCGCTGCAGTTTATCGTTCGTCAAGAGGACAGTAATCATGCACTTGGCTTGGCTCCACACGTCAGGAGAAGGCTGGCTGCCCTTCAGTCAAGAATGTGGTTGATGTGCTTCAAAAACAACAGACCCACTGGGAAACTTTGGTATCTGTTTTGAACTCACAAAGTAATCATGAAAGTTATTGTTACGTCGCTGTAATCAGATATGGGGTATTATCCAGGGTTGAGCGAGAAAAAAAAAAAAAGAAAATCTGATGAGAAACTATTGCAGTGCTATCTGTTTCCTGACTACTTGCATGTACCCTTTTCAAAAAAGTAAATAGTAAAAAGCTACAGCTGCAAAATCTGTCTAACACCAACAACAATGAAAGCACCTTTGTCAAGTCAGCAAAGGGGGTCATATTCTACATGAGAAGCACTGAAGCAAGGCTATCATACATCTCCGACATTTGATCGAGTGCCAGTGCCATTGTGCGACAGCTTGACCGGTCCATGCTTGTAAAACACGCTAAAACTTTCCTCCTTTTTTTCCCGATCTCCATCATGTCAAACCAACCGGACAAGGGCTTTTTCTTTCACGTTCATGATAACCCTGACCTCCCTTGATGGAACTCAACCCCCTTGTCGGCCCCCATCGCCGCTGATGTTGCCGCGAATCAGTGTTGGGTGTTATTCCCAGCCCCTAGTGTCGCCTCTTAGGCTTCTCCGTGCCCTTTTATCTCTGCAATCACTAGGCAGCTACTGAGATCAGACACACTGTCCGAGTGACTCCCATCACGGGAATGTGAGCACTTAAACGAGAATTTGAAAGGACGGGAAGGTGTTGTGTGTGTTTGTTTAAGTGAATGTGTGTGTCCAACCGAGTGTCAGAACTGCGATTTTCTAGCGCAAACACTGCTGGCAGCTCTCCATAGCAATCAAATCACACGTCACTAAGGACGGCGCGCATCACTCCTGAAGTTCAGTCGAGTTTAAAGCCGCGCGTGTTTGTGAGCCACTACGAAAGAATAAGCTCCGATGTGTGTTTTGTGTGCCTGTGCCACAGCTACGCCGGGTCACGGGGATGCCAGTCATAGTCACTGTTTGTGACGGGTGTGTGACAAGCCCCACAGGAGGACTGCTTGATGTGCTGATACAGACAAGAATGTTTTCATAAAGTGCTCTGCAGGTCAAGAAGCACACACTCAAAATGCACACGAGATCTCCCCACCAGGGAGTCAGATGGTGCTTTACATACCGGCTGGATGTAACGTGACTATGTGTGCTGCATGAGCAAAACTGGAAGGGAAGAAATAAAAAAATACGTCCAAAGGTAAGGTGAAGTAAAAACAAGGGAGGGATGAATCACTGCAAATAAAAAGTAAGAAAAAGGATTAAATGAACTGGATAACATGACAACAAAGCTCAGCAAGGCACATCTCTGGCTCACTATCATAGTTATCTCCCCAGCTACGAGCTCATGCAGGCTTTCTCGTTTCATCCCGTTTTATTGAAGCTGAAACAAAAATGTTTTGACATGGAAACTGTATTGGCCTTTCATCACCTCAGCTTTGTGGAGGTGTCTGCCTCATTTGATCTCCGTAATGTTGCCTATTCAGTGTACTAAGCAAGTAACCGGTATACGTAGATCTGCATCTGCTACTGAATGTGAGCCTTTATCAAGTCTTTATCACTGCGCTTGGCTGCGCGTGTGGCGTCACACCAGGCGAGGTGTGATGAATACTGTAACGCTGATTCATCCTCCAACTGTACAGGTAGGTCCAACCTCCTGTGGGTGACCCTCAACACTTGAAATGCAACATGTGGTATTAACTGTATCCACGTCAGTGAGCATATTTCACAGGAACGGTAGCCGAGCACAGCAGTAGGCTTGTTACTAGCTCAAATTGAGCGTCGGGGTTCAATAAAGTTCTCTCTAATCTCTCGTTGAATCTAATTCACTGGAAACATTTTCAAGAAACCCAAGCTATAAATAACTAAAGCTCTGTGTAATAATGTGTAATCACCTTTTTGTTGACTGAGAAGGCAGAAACAGAGAGGCAGCCTAATTAATGTTCACAACCTGTAGCTCCAACCTGAAAATGAGGAAAAAAAAGCATGAAACGTTGCTTAATTGCATTTGACACAGTGAAAGGCCCACTTTCTCTGTGTATGCTTTTTCTTCCACGAGCGACTCCAGTCGAACTTTATTACTTTTATAACTTTTATAAATAAAACTTTTATATTTCATTTTAACTTAGAAAAGCGTCCAGCAACGCTCGCTAGAGATGAGAAAAAAAAAAATGAATAAGGAGACATAAAATGAAGAGATTCTTTAACAAATCTGTTTTTTTTTTGTTTTTTTTTGTGCCATCAGGGAACTTGATCCAAAATGGGACAGGCTATCAGAGCCATACCCTAAATCAATTATTCGATATCATAAATAATATCTGCAAAAATATCACAAGGGTCAATAATTATATCCCACAGTCACCCATAGATCATAACTCCCGTGAACATCTTCCTGACACACAAGCTACCAAAGAGGAAGGAAGGATGAAGAATACAGAATAGGTGTCATTTATGAAACAGAATATGATATTTCACCACTTTGTTTCTGCCTGGCAGCTGCCCTGTTGAATACCCGTCTGAACTTAGCCTGCACTCTCTCATCATTTGGAACATTTCTGTATGAATAAATGGGAGGGGGAGGGCGGGGGGGCTTAGAGGAGAAAGTGCTTGGAAGGCTGTAAAATGAAATGGCACCAATTTCGTATCGCTAAAAGCAACAAGTCTATTTGAGTAATGAATGAATGCGTTCCGCTGGATTCCTCTCCTCTCCTGCTTTATTTGTCACCTTTTTCTTGTGAGTGCGTGTGGGGGTGTGGGGGGGGGGGGGGGGGGGGGGGGGGGGGGAGCTATCACATTTGACTCTATAGCAAACCCTAAAGCTGGGATAAATGAGTTTAAATGACGAGTATTTGCATCACTGAGCAAGATTTTGGTTGAATGAGCCACGGCTCGTGATGAAATTCTACTCCAGGCTCGTCGTATAATTTCAATCACATGTGACGCTCTTGCAATTCAATTACTTTATTGGATCAACTCCAGTGTAGGCTATCATATTTACATTTGCATGCAGTTGGGAAAAATGGATATCTGAATGGCTGGTGAAGTCAAAGCAAACTTGGCGTGCAATTTATTTATGTATTCATGATCGTATCTTATTTCCACGGTGTCTTGGCTGTAATATTTATGAGACCTAGATCATAGATCACTTTCCGTGTGCATATGCAGCCAACGTTAGCGCGTGCTTACTGTCAGTGTGCTCCTGCTGTCCGTAGTTTGCCTTGTAATTGTCAAACTGGGGACACGTGTTCTGCAAACCTGCATGCAATTTTAATACATCAGGAAGTAGCGAAATAGGACTCTCTTTTTAGCATGTGCAACGTTTGTACTGTATGTACTGAGGACTGTTTTCAACTTACTTTCTACTTCCTGCCAAACCTCCCCAGTGTACCACATTCATAATTCAAGCATTCACTACACATTTCTATTGCAGGTCTGCAGTGATGCCATCTAGCGCAAAGCATCATACTGAAGAGCGGAAGCAATATACTGGGTTATATATTGCTTTGTATAGAATAATTGCATTTTTGAGAAATACGCTTGTTTGCTTTCTTGCAGAGAGTTAATAAGGAAGATTGATGCATGTCTTCTCTTATAAAGCTAAAGCTAGGAGATTGGTTGACTTAGCTTTGCAGCATATCTTGTGTTTTTAATTCATACAAAAACAAGTGGAGGTTTTTATGAGGTTTCTTGAAGATATTTACATTAAAGTGTTAATTGAGCTGTTTACCTTGGCTTTACCCATCTTCACTTTTGGAAGAAATCCCAAGGCAATTCTGGAGTCACACAACCAGGCCCCATTTGAGAAAATACTGCTGCAGAAACACACAAAAAGCAGTGAACTTCTGAACACTCTGAACTTTTAATAGTGTGTTTTTGGGGTCACTGCACACTGAAGGTAGAGGTAAATGTGTCACAGTTGGCTCTCAAGCTGGGCTGCGTCCCAGAGGATTCAATATTCCATTAGGACTATTATTTCTAAAGTAGATTAATCCCTGTCATTTAACGCTTGGCTGATGTCCATTTGAAGTCATTATGAAGAAGCACTGGCATTGTTTCATAAATTATTCACAACATTATCTGGGACCCTATACAGTCACCAAGCAGGGCTTTACGGCTGGATCACTTGGCGCTGGAGAGAAACTTGTTCACATCGATGAGAGAAGTAAGAGAGTAATTGAGACATTCGGCGATGTACACTAGAAAGACATATATTGATATAGATATAGATAGATATTGGACGGTCGTGGTTTTCTGGTGATGGGGCCTTGTGGAAAAAGGAAGAAGAACAGCAATCCTATTATGGGAAAAATGCAGCAATGTTCACGAGAAAAAGAAAGGGTTGACACACGGATAAAGATGTATGGACAGCATTACACCAAAGCTTTATTGACATGGAGGCTAACTTGCTACACCCACAGCGAGCACGTAGCTACAACGTCGCTGGGCTTTTTGGGTGTTAACTACCAAAATAAAATAAAAAAGCTTCTTCCGTAGCTTCTCAGAGAAGAAGAGTGACACTCTGGTCGCCACCCCTCTCTGTCTAACGGCATTTATCACGGTGTCAGTTCGTGGCATGGTAAGCGCAGTCGCCACATGACAAGATCTTGTATCAATCTCTTATTGTATAAACCATTAATATTGCAAACACAAATTCAACTTTGTGGGAACAATTTCCTTACTCATTCCAGGACACGGTGGTGTGTTTTTATTCTAGGGAGATCATGGGTAAAGTCAGCAGAATTGGCAGGAAGTTGTTCAAAATAGTCAAATTGCATAATTTGGCAGTTGATAGAAGGTAATTAATCGCAATATGTTATTGCAATTCTTGCAAAATGTTTAAATGCCTCTGGTGATACCCGTCCCAAGGTGACATGTTTTTTTTACAACGACACACGTGGGCATTGAAGTTTGTTTAGAGTATAACCAAAATTCACTATACTGGTATTAATGTAATGTATTAACGCGCAGCTGAAAAACAGTCCCCGCAATTGCAACATTTACTTCCGTATGAGTAACATTTGCCAAAAAAAAACACAGTGCCCAGCTGTTTTTAGGAAGTCCCTGAGTGCTTTTTGAAAGTTAAACTATATTTCTGTGAGCCATTTCAAAACGCATTAAAATCTTCAGTAGGAACCAATGGGGGTTTGGAGCTGAGTGCCACAAGGCAGGGAAGCCAAAGTATTGAGAGATGGACTATCACGCTGTTGCTTTTTCTTTACACAGCTACTTCCTGCTTCATTTTAAAACCAAACTACTTTGTTGTGCACTCCCTGATAATTTGGCTCTTTATCTTATGAGAGAAGCTCAGAGCAGAGCAGCTTCTCTTTCCCGTTGAGGAAACAGCTGAGGTGATCTGATCGGCGCTCCTCCCTGTGGAGATGTTTCGGGCAGGTCTGACAGGAGAGGGCACCCTGCGGCAGACCCAGAACATGCTGGAGGGGTTACTTATCCCAGCTGTCCTTGAAACACCTCGGGATCCCCCAGGAAGAGCTGGAGGATGCTGCCCCCGCAACTCAGACCGGGACAAACAGCCAAACAGCCAAACTGGAAAGACAGATGGATTCCTGCCAAGTACAACAAATGCACTGTTTTCTTTTTTTTTCTTCTTTTTTTTGGAGTTTGCCATGATATTGACAAGTACAGAAAGTATTAAGCGCCGACAGAGAACTCAGTTCCTCTCCATCAAAAACAGCTCTCTTTTAAGTTTGCCATTTATCGGCTGTGACGATCTGTTTAGTCAGGTTTGCGTATTGTTTTGGTCTGACGTGCACCTTTATTTGTGATTTCTGAAAATAAGCCACGGGCTTGCCCCAGCGTGGCAGCTGAACGTACTTGAGATGATAAAGAAAAGTACTGATAAAGCCCTCTCATTCTGCAGAGCTATGCTTTGAAGCCTTTTGTTGCAATCTAAAAGTCCGAATAGGCTGGTGAGTGTTCATATTTATCTTTTGTGATAATTATTGGACGTGGCGTTGTTACATCTCCTACATGTGAAATTTAACATCTGATTCTTATTCGTACAGTTTGTCTATCCCCTTCATCCTATCCAGGGTCATGACAATAATTAGCTGTGTAATGTTTTCCAGGTTTGGCTCGTGTCGATGATGCATGTGGTTTCCATTCCTTCACACACTCTTTATCTCAGGGCTGGTTTTAATGTGTCAGTAAAGGGATTCATGAGAGTGATTATTTCCTGCCAATTGATCTTTCGAGAAAATACTGCAATTTTCGATGAAAACTGCCCTTGAAAACATGAAATTAAAGCTGTATTAATAACGATTGTTTTGTCACTTGGGAGCAGTGGAACAAGCTGTAAACACAACATTGACAGCAGCCATGGAGCAGCATTAGCATGCATTTAGATTAGTATTTTTGGCCATTTAATGAATATTAGTCCACTATTCGCTTTCCTTTTAGGTCATTTGTAACCTAACTTCATTAGGTTAAAAATGCTCCATAGAATGGGATAATTCTCTGCGGGCTTATCACTACAGCAACCACTTTCACATTACCAACAGTCATTTCACAGGTTTTTTGACAGACACATTGTTTGAGTTTAACTTCCTAGAAATATTAACCCATATCAACCCTTGTATTTCAACCTGTCAGCATTTTCTTTCTGGAAAACAGAAGTTGGCTCGGAATGGCTTCCAGCACCAGTCAAAACCCAGCCCCCTCCACTGGTAATATGTACCCACCGACACGCACACAGCTACACCTCACCAATGTCAAAACTCACTGGTCTCTTCATGTCATCTTTCTTCTTGTGCGGCCTTGTCAGTCCTCAAGGTAAATGCGTCTGCTCCTTGTTTTGTCTGACCGATAACGTGCAGTTGTTTGTTCTGCCGGCTAATGGATTGTAATGAAGCATCTATAATAATCTGACAAGCTTTACAGCCAATGGACACAAAGAACCTCAACCCAGAGACAACTCCTACACCTGAGGCGCTGAAGAAAACACAGCACTCAGGCGGCACAGGCCTGCTTGTCACCTTACATTACCTTGTGCAAAATTATCCAATAAAATAACTTCCTTCTGCTTCCCTCCCACCTCCACTTCCTCTCAAAGGAAGATGATATTAAGATGTTATAAAACAGTGGCATACAGATATAGTTATATATACGGCAGCCTGTGCTGAAATTATTTTTTAAATTATTGCCCAAATAGGAAAAGGGATTTCTCCCTCTCAGATGATCAGGTTTGATGCAGAAAATAAATAAATAACTGCAGGAGTGCTTATTCCTCTTTCTTGTTGACTTACTTTTATATATATCTATATATATATCTATATAGATATATATAGATATATATATAGATATATATATATAGTATATCAACATAAGCAGAATGGCTCCAAAAGTGTCACTTGGGAGTTATACCACATTGTACAACCGGAACGAGAACTGAGCCACGTGGAAGTAATCAGCGAAGCCACCGTAAAGTTTATAGCTTAGCCGCAAAGCAGCAGTACGTCTCCTGGACCAAAACCTACTCAATTCACAAACATAAAACACTATAAAATACTATACATCTCCTATAGCCTTTCAACTTGTACAGCTTATAATGCACTGCAATTTAGCTCTAACCTCAAGCTCGTCGCATACATTTTTCATGAAGACAATCTCAATTTCTCCCATTATGAATTCTCTAGGTTTCCAACCCACACGAAAATTCTTCAGATACCAAGTTGCCAATGAATGCAGCAGAGCTGAACTAACTCCCACTGTACTGGGCTTAATCATAGTTGTTAATGCAGCTAAAAAGGTGGAACTTTCCCGGGGAAAAAAAAGCTCATTTGCATCTAAATATGGTATGCTCTCTCCTGGAATGTGAATCTTTTTGTTGTTATTTTTAGGTGCTAAATTCACTTCCCTTCATATGGTCCTATCTCCATCTCCCTCAGCTGCTTTCTCTCCCTCTGCCACCCCTTCCCTCATACATAGGGAAGTGATATTCTGAAACCTGGAAACAGCTATTGGAGTGTGTTTCAAGTCATTCTGTCTGGCCTGGTTAGCAGGCCGAGGTCCAAGCCGCCATATTTTTTTCTTTTACTGTTTGAATTAACGCTGACCCAGAATCTGCTGCCAGGGATGGAGTCTGTGCCGATGTGGAGCAACTTCACTTGTTTTTTTTGGGTTTCAATTGCTCTTCCTCTGTTTTTAGTTCTAATGGAGAGGTATGAATAGCATAGATCTTTTGAAGTAAGACTTCTTAGTGGAAAAACAGCTGCTTTTTATTTGCATCTGTGCTGCTCCACCACAGAGATATATTTGGAAAAGTCCTGTTGCAGTGAAGCAATATAGATGATGCAGATACTTTGCGTCTATTGATTGCATTTATAATCTCTTGCGATCATGTTTGTTACTTTAAGTGTCTGACTGTGTATCTACGCCATTTGGTCAGAAAGTATGTGGGTAACCAACATTAAACTTGGGTGTATCCACCCCCCTCAAAGAGATGGTATGGCCCTAATCCACCTCCTCGTTGGCTCAGTAGGCCGTTTAAATGGGGCCATACTTGGCTTATTTAAAGTAACGTCCTCTACTTACGTAAGTCACTCAAGTTACCAAACATATGTAGTTATTTAACCCAAACCATAATCTTTTTCTAAGTAGTTTTGTTTCAATTGAAAACGTTAACCATGTGTTTAAGACGGCAACCCTTGACACTTGAGGTTAGGGGATAGGCCTCGCTTGCAGATGCCGTTGACACATGGGGGGAAATGTTAAGAGGAACAATGACCTGATGCAGGAGCCTAGTTGGAGTTAGTTTCTACTGCCACCGGTTTTGTGTCTGAGTGTCAATCTATTAAATATCTGCTGCTGCCAATATTGGCGACTGTGCTTGGGTCCCTTTTGAATAAGGTTCTTCGGCACATCGGGTTTAAATAGGTCCAAAATGTGAAGCCCTCGCCCTCCAGAGTCCAACAACAACAACAGTGTACTTTACACCACTCAAGACGGCTCATGACTCATGGTGCTTGTGTGTCACTGCTTAGAGCTGGAAACCCATGTTATGAAGCTCCTGTCGAACAGCTCTTGTGCTCATGTTCTTTCTTGAAGAGGTTTGAAACTTCACAGTGGATGTTGCAACTGTGGACACAAATGTGCATGCACTTCAGTTTGTGTGGCCAATTGCTTCATGGCTGAGCTGCTGTTGCTTCCAGTCGTTTCCATTTCCAAACGGCAGCGCTTAATGACATAGAAAGTATCCAATGCAGGGCCAAAACACTGTTTGTTATTACAGATTGCATGGCTGTATGCTGGATCCTATGCATCCAACTAATAATGGGTGTGGGTGTGGCTGAGGCAGCGAAAACCAATTAGAATGGTTGTCCACATCCTTTTGCATCCACCCATGGTCATGTCTGATGATTTGAATAACGCTATAAAAAACCCTGAGCCTCCTCCACCGACTAAAAAACAACACAGCAATGTCTTTGCATTCGACACAAATGGCAAAGCTGATCAGCTGATCTCATTATTGCATCTCCAGTGCAGTCATTCCACAAACTCTCCCCCCCCTCCCCTTATTTTATTTTCAAGGAAAAGTCTCCTTTCCTTTCATTTCCCCACATTAGCAGAAAAAGAAGCTTGCCAGTGTCATTCAAACATTTTTTTTTTTGTAGTTTCAACACCATGTTGGGCTCATTATTGATTTGTTGAAGTGGCACGCCTCCATCTTTGCTGCTGAACTCCGGTACTGAAGCCTTTTGTGACCGACTCAAACACATTTCAGTGCTTCGGCTTATTCTAAGGCATTAATATTATATATTTATATTCAGGAGTGGGGATTGAAGTCAGCCTCCTTCCCTATTAGGGAGGGTAACCTTCTTCTCGCCGCCAAGCCTCTTCCCAATTACAGTTACTATTGCTGATGAAATGGCTGTGCAACATGGTGACTTGTCATTTGGCCAATTATTCCTAATGAAGCACCACAGAGAGAAGGATAACTGTGCTGTGCCATGCTGTGTTTGTAATATCTGCACAGGGACAATGGTGTTAAGTGTTTCAGATTTGACTAATCCATCGTTTGGAGCATTTTACTATCATTTTTCATAGCCTGTGGAGCCCGCTGATCAGTAAAATTATAACGGTCTCTAAAATGGATGAATTTGAGATAATAAAGAATCTCATGTAATAGTGATTCACAAATGACCAAATATATAGCCTTATACTTGGATTTCCATCAATGTTTTTTATTGGATGAATCATTTAATGTTGCATTTAAATTCTGGAGATGTAGCCACTCTTAAGTTTTTGAGTTTCCTTTCTCATTCAGATTCGCTGAGCATGGATGCTTTCCCTGTCAATGCCTTGCTTCACATTCATACATTTAGACACATTCACAGCTGGGAGCTGCTCAGCACAGCTACACTCTTCCACTTCCGGCCACTGAGCAGCTCCACTGGAGCATTTAGCAGTTAAGTGTGTTTCTCGGAGGTACATCATTGGTCGGACTGGAGGGAGCTACTTATTCGCTTACAGTAGCCCCGGAGCGCACTATACGTCATAATCCCAAACCGCATTAATGCTTTCATTAAACATTTCTTGCATTTACTGTTGATGCACCACACATTATATCCGATATTAACAAATTCAAGTCACGCCTTTTTCATGCGAGTATTAACTGCTTCATTAGTGACATTTATTAGCTGTTGGGGTGCCTGCGGCACCAAAAGCTTTATGAGAAGGTGTATTTTTTATTCTGCAATGAAAAGTAGCTCCATTAACTTCCATTAACCCAGAGATAAAGTACAGCTCGATCTTTTCTTTTTTGCATGGCCCACCCTTTAACTCCAATGCAGCAAACAAAGGCTTTGATTGGCGTTCCGGTAAAAACTGTTTTTTGGATAAGCAAGCTTCGTTTGAGTGACATTTTCCAATTTTTTGTTGCCAACTGGCAGTACAAACGTGCCTAAGATTATTTAGTGGTAGACAGATATACAACAAACCAATAAACTACAGTACAGACAATATAGAGCACCGCAAAGAAAGACAGATGACTCAATAAACAAGGGACTCGGGTGTAACCACATAGCCAGTTTACAGCAGGTTACATCAGATAATCGGAACTTTAGTTACAGCCAGTTCAGACAATAACCAAATTGTAAAACTCATCTTCCTATCACTAAAAGATCAAAAGAGCTGCAGCTCTTCAATATTCCAATGCTGAATATTCAGCGATGGATCAAGGTCAGAAATATGGTTTCCGGTGCGATATTAAAAACCTGAGGATTTTTCTCCACATAAACTATCAACTCCAGCCCTGTAAATCAGGTCTAGTTTTCAGGAAACACATCATAGTTCTAAGGCAGCTTTTCGTTGTTGGGAGATTACAGTCAGTCTATTCTATGATTTCCGCCTGCTCTTTGTTTTTGCCTGCAGCACATCATAGTAGCTCTGTAAACACCATTGCAGTTTGTGTAGGGGAAAAGAATAATCAACATACACTACCTGATGATCAGGGATATCAACCAGATTGTTTTAATTTATTTTAATAGATTTGTTTGTTCTACTATTTCAATTACTGTTCCCTAGATCCAGGTTGATACATAATTGTAAAGGGGCACTGGTCCCTGGAGGACCTGATAACATTGATGACATTTTGCTTTGGCTTGATGGCTACACATAAAAAGAAAAAAAAGAAAAAAGAAAGCCTGCACCATAAGCTGTGGGCATGGTGCTTGGAGTCTACTAATGAACTAATCAAAGTGTAATAGTGAGGAGTACACCTTTACACAGCAAAATATACCCCTCAACGAATTTGGTCTCTTTTTCAAATATTTTTTATGCTCAACTAAAGGGAATTCTTGATATGGGCCGAGATCATTTTTTACGGTTCAGGGCACGGAACTCAACTAATATAAAATAATTCACACATGATTCAAGAAAACAAGCGACCGCTCATTGTCATATAGGGTTTGTATTTGCATCTCCGTGTTAGACGTTTAGTTTTTGCAATGTGCAAACACACCCGTCAGCATTCGTGTTGAGCCTAACCACAGTATACGGAGAGAAAAGGAGAACTCTGAATATGTAGAGGAGTACACTGTTTGCTGCAACATTACCACTGCAGTGAGCTTTATGTTTTTTGTAGCACCTCCCGTGAAAAAGCTCAGAAAAACAGGTCCAAAAACAAAACAAAAAAAGGCATGCGAGGGTCAAAAAACAAGGCAGGTACAGAAATAAGACGAGAAGGCTGGACCAATACTGCAGATATGGCACAAAAGGGCAAAAAGCCACAGCTAAAGGTCAGGTGTGGTATATACATAGAGTTGATTAGGAGATTGGTAGCAGGTGTGCAGGTATGTGTGTGGAAGTCAGGTGATGTAGAAAGACGGGAAAACACAGAGGACTCCAGCAGAACATGGAGAGAATGCCAATTGACTTACTATTGTTATTGAAGGAGGTGCCGTAACTTTCATTTTCAGCGAAAACATGTGCAATTTCTTTCAGTATGAATGTGTTCAAACCTTTAGATAGAGGCAGTAAAAAGGTCCAGAGCAAATTATCTCAACTAACTCAACAGCTCATCTCCATTATGCAAAACCGCGTTGTGTTGTTTTTTTAGTTTTAGTATGTGCAGATCATTTTTTTTTTTTACATTTCAGCAACAGGCAGTGGTGTGAGGGGAAATCACAAGCGATCCTTTATCTTAAGTGAATGGCTCCCCAGATTGACAGGCATAATGCATACAAATTGCATTACAGCACCTACCCCGGAAAAAACTAATCCTGTCTAAATAGGGCTTACGTTATTGTAAATGGCATTGCATGTTTGTTCGTTAATTTAATTCCGTGCGAGATATGAGACATCTCAGAGCTCAAGGGCATGAAAAAGTAAAAGTAAATTTGCCGGCCTTGGAAGCTGCTCTCACACTGTGCTATGGAGGAAATACTGTAACGACTGTACAGTTGTCGTAAGCACTCTCTTTAAGAAGAGTCTTAATTAGCGCGCCGAATGGACGGAGCCGCTCCGATGATTGAATATTCCCACAAAGAAGTCTATTATTTCAAGGCTAGGCGATAGTGCTCTTTTAAAAACTTCCTACTGAAATTTTGAGGAAAAGCCTTTTCTCTTCAATTGTTTGGCACCTTCGAAAATTGGTCAATTTATTCCTTCCAATGCTGTTAGAAAGCCAGTCTGCAGCAAAAATCATCCCACCCACACACGCACGCACACTCAAAAGGCACAAATTAGCACACGCTAACACCACCCACCGAAACAACAGAACCGCACACAGGCACAACTCTAAAACAGATGCACACACGCCCGCTCGCCCACACACACGCACACACAGTACGCACGGTCAACCACCCACCCACATGCACGCACATGCGAGCGCGCGCACACCACCAAAAGGGGACGATGGGCCCGGCTCATCTCTCAGGTGGCTTTCTTTAAATTCAAAGAGTAAAGAGAGGACAAACAACATGTGGGCAAAAGACATTTTATATAATCCCCTCATTTTAAATACTCACCCACCCAACTGGATCATCCAAAACAGTCATCTCTCGCCTCATGCATTGAACATGATGTTCAATTTAATAAAATGGGAATGTGATTTGATGTGGACAGAACTGAGAAAGGGGATTTCTTTGTAGTGGTAATCACAGGTGAGGAGGAGAGATGAATGCAGGGAGTCAGGGAGTCATGGAAGTAAGGTCGAAGAGATTCTGATAGGAATATTGATTCCTTTTGTTGCTCTGTGTGCTGTATTTATCTTCCCGGTCCGCACTGACCCAAGTGTACATACAGTACAAACACACAATTATTACTAGTGAGGACCTCTTGGTCTATTTCCAGGTTTAAAGCCTTGCCCAAAACCATGTCCACTTAATACCTTACCTTGAAAGGCACAAAGTGTGATTTTGTCCAATCGTGGTGCCAAATTGAATTTTTTTTTTAAGGTCATTCCAGTTAACAGTTGAATTCGATAAAAATGGGGAATTAAAGCCCAAGCAAGACCAGACAGTGACAGTGTGAGATTCATTCCACTGTCGCTAAGAATAAGATAGATAATACACAGCAAGGCAAAAGAGTTTATTGATGACCCATGATTGTATCTTTCAAAATACTATAATCTACGACTCCATTCAGACTGCAGGCAAAAGCGGCCTAAATCCGATTTTATTTTGTTGCATGTATCTATCTAAATGTGATCTTTTCAATTCCAACAGGTCTGATGTTTTTTGCAATGCGCTCCACTCTGAGCGGTCCCATCGGAAGTCATGTGACTTTAACGCGACTCCAGATCAACGTTCGCCACAACCCTGCGCCGGCGGGAGTTGATACAAACACGGCGTGATTTGCCGCGATAGTTCAGAGTCACTGACAGCCACCGTGTTTACTTCCATACGACAACGTGCTGCATGTGATTGCCGTGTAAGCTGCATCTCTTGAGTGAATTTCATAAGAGTTATATTAAAAGGGGCTAACTTTCTCTTTTATAGACTCTCCAGTTCTTTGTTCTGTGGGTGTATAAAGAGAAGTGAACACTGGGAAGATACATACACCAAAAAAATAATTGTTCACACTCCCTCAGAAGTGGGCCTATAAAGGATGAGTCCTTGTTCTGGCTACTTCCTCTTGGCTTGCAATGACATGCAAATAACTGATTGATACAGCTTTTTAAAAACAGTTTTTGAACATAATGGACCTGTGGTTTTGATTATAGAGAGAATGACTGCGGGGAGTGCACGGCTCTTTTACAGCTGTTACTTTTTGACGTGATTGCTCATAGATTTTTGGGCCAATATTAGTACCTGACATTCTCACTGTGGCCCCCCCCATATTTAAAATCGCCTCACACTGCTGTTTCCAGGTGCTTGCTCCAACCAAGACAGTTTTCTGTTGGCGAGCAGCGGAATTTGCATGGTAACTTCAGAAAAGTAGAACTATATCTAAAGGATCCTGATCAACTTTTTCATCCCAATATAAAAAAAAAAAACATTTTGCTGTTGTGACCTGGCCTGTAGGGGGTGCTATAACAAGAGGGTAGCTAGACAATCATGTCTAAATGTTTGTATAAATAGGACACAAAGGGAATTTATTTTAATTTTTTTAATAAATACACTAATACGGTATATGTGTGTAAATTGCAATGCAGGAGTAGTATTTACTATTTTCTATTTCTGGCAAATATCGGAGCTTTGCTTGCCGCTTCATCAGTGTCTTGTTGCAGCAGGAAATACACATTTTCTAGTGCACAGGAACATAGCATAAGAGTAAAAATAACCCTAAACTAAACCCTGAAAACCACGAGTCTTACGTATCAATAACTTCCTAAAGGCAGAGCATGCATGTTTCATAGGGCTGCAGGAGTCACAAGCTAACAGTGACGTATTGAAAGAAGTTAATGTTTGAAAGTGGCGTGACTCATGGGTGTAGAAAAACACACATCCTGTCAGATGAAGTGCACACCATTAGAAACCATTAGCTGTTATTTGTCTGTTTAGCTCTTCTTCAGGGGCGCTTTCCACACAAGCGAACTCTCCCTCTGAGCTTCCTCATATGACTTGAGGGTGCATCTTTGCTCATCAGATTCAAAGAGACACTGACATTGGAGAGACTTGTGTTTCTCTTTTTCCTCCTATTTCTTATTCATCTGTTTATGTTTTTATAAACATGGCATGAGTGCTCTCCGGGGAAATTTTGTGTATTTGGGTCTTTAAATGTTTTTTCTTTCTTTTTCTTTTTTTTTTTTTTTTTGCAGCTGTTTGCCAGTATTGATCATCTTTTATTTTCCGCAAAGGAGGCTGACTAAGGGACATATTCACACTAAAAAGCTCTGATTTAAGACAGAATTTTAATACACAATCCAGACTCGCCGGATTTCATTGAGTGCTGCTTTATTTTACCCCTTGTCACTTCGCTTGGAGCCCCAAAAAGCAAGTGTGTGTACAACCACTGTCTGGGAGTGACACAAAACACGACTGCACTCCGGCTGATGGAGTAGTTACTTTCATAAATCATGAGTACATCTCATAACATCAAGTTTGGTCTAAGACCCCGGGAATAAGACGCACAATGAGCCTGTGCGAGTGTGTTTCCGTCTCCAGATTGAATTCTTAATCTTCCCATTTGCCGTTTCATCTGTTGTAGTGGGAAATGATGCATCAGCCCCTTGATGCCAGATATAATAATATCATTCTCCAAAGTCAGACATGTTTCTGCTCAGTGCCTATAACAGATAATTAAAAATTGTCTCGCTAAACTATTCCGCACGTCAACCGCGTGTAAACAAACACGCACACAAGTGCATTACTAATATGTGTTTATGGCCTCTTGAGCTTCACGTTATGCGTGACAGAAACATGGCGGTGATACAGTATTCTAAGAGAGTGACACATCACCTTCAGGCGTGTTTCTGCTCGACTGCTCCCCTGAGTAATATTGTTCCTAAACTTATTTCACAGATGATATTTTTTTTTCTTTTATCATTGAACTGTGATATGTTCCTGTAGCTGTATTTATTTATTTTTTACCGTGAATCATTGATAAATGGCCCACATCCGCCAGTTGCTTGTGCTCACACATTGAGGCACTCTTTCGTACCAGAGCTGCACTTTCATTTCCTCGAATGAAGACAGATGTCTGACATTGTGCACTCTCATTTCAAAAACCCCAATCACCACAGAAACCTGCATCCCAGTGAAATTGAAGTAATACAGTATTGCTCGATCCTGAACATGTGTCACGTGCGTTTTTTTTTTGTTGGAAACTTTAGAACAACCTTTTCATCGAACATTTTAACCTTGTATTGGTATGTGCAACTGACTTCTTGCTCATGCAGAGCGTGTTGTCCTTTGGGTAGAGCAGCGGAGGGAACATGTAAAGCAGATTCTTTTCCTTCATTTCTTTCATCAGCCCTAACCCTCAGAAGACCAAGTAACACAATGTCCACCAGACTTGGCTGCGACACGACTTCATGCTCCGTCGCAGCATGTAGAGACAATGCGCTGCCAATCTCGCCGTGTGCCAAAGTGTGAAATTCACTCGTGAATGAATCCCTTCCAGACATGGTTTATCGATTGGCTTTCAAACTGTAATTTCACAAATCCTGCTGGTACTCAGATTTCTGGTGTCAATCACTCCGCACAATAGAAATCCAAGTGAGGTAACAACACGTAAAATAACATTTTTTATTTTTATTTTTTGTGGAGGGCGGACTTTAATTTCACATTGGATGATGGATTTCCTCAGTAGTTTCGCTGTCAGGAAAATATCTTTTTGCCGTTTATTTATTTCACCTCTGCAATACAGTTTGCGAAGGAGGAGGTTTCCCATCTGCTAAATACTATGCAGGCAATACAGATGCATCATACATACAATTTAAAACAAGGAGCAGTGTGTAGGATTCAGGGGGATCTGCAGAGATTTAATATACTATTCATTACCATGTTTTCATTTGTTTATAATCACCTAAAATGAAGAATGGTTGTGTTTTCATTAGCTTAGAATGAGCCCTTCATGTCTTCTTCCACGGAGCCCGCCATGTTGCACCAGCAGCAAAACGGAAAGGCCCCCCATAGGTTCTCGACACGCCAATAAACCCCGACATATGGCTCCTTTTAAAACAGCCACGCAATGTCTGTTACATCAATTATCAACACGTTTCAAATGTGTATTTATTAAGCTTGTAAAACAGAGAGAAGTCAGCAATAACATTTCCGATCATTTTTGGGAATATGGCCGAGAAACGGGGACTTAATGTCACCTCATCAGCTGCCATACATGTACACCCTGTGCAATGCATGACTGGAGACATTTTGTGCAACATTAATGTCAGGGCCTCGTCTCAGCATACAGTCAGGGAACAGTGTCTGAAGCAAAGTTCCACTTGTCAGCTCCTCGCTGGCGTCTCCTAAAGTGACTTTTGGTAGAAGACGGGGGAAAAGGAGCATCTGGGGAATCGTTTTCTAAAGTATTTTGATCTGCAATGTATGTATGGATGTCGGGGCGCCGCGCTGCATTCAACTGCCTGGTTTCAGCATGCGGTTTGATGTGACATTCTCTCTCATCCGAAGAGAAAGAGAACAGTGGGTAGTGCTGGCGAGTCAGTAGGATGGTCCTGTGTTATCGTGCACAGATCAGGAGTTGTTTCCAACCGGGGCCAACCGTGCTGAAAATATATGATTTTATGGCACTGTGATCATGTTAAAAGTAACAGTACAATTATGAATGTTAGGTCACTGTTGGCTTATTGGAATTTCTTAAGTACTTTTTTCTTCTAAACTTGACAAACGCCCGTAGGATGCGAGCAAACTCAAGTAAAATGCCACAATAACTGATGTACCTAATCTTTCCAGAAATTAAAACGCAAGAAATACAATTACAATTACAATTATAATATATATTATATTTTGTTTGTGCCGTTTTATTATCAGCAGCAGCATGAGTCTTAGTACTTATTTTTAGAGTCCAGCATATTACCTCAGGGTCATGTCTAGGGTGATATTGTTTGTCCTTGGGGCCTAAATTTGAAATCGAATTATAATAGAGTGAAATTAGTTTTCCAGATGCAGGTTCACCTGTTCATCCAAACGCTAATACATGAAAGGCGGAGGGACAACATCTGCGAAATAGCCAACAGGGCCACAGTCGTTCTTACATTTGTTTTTCTTTTTTGTACATTCCTCATGGAGTCTCTTAAATTTCCCCTTATCTTACTAACAGCACCACAACACAAACTACTGTGGGCGTAAGATAAACAGAATAAGTGCGTTGGAATCACATTGTCAAAGGACCGGATGATCTCCCTCTGCTTCTCTTAATACCATTGTCGAGTCACTAGCCTGAGACTCAGCTGCTTCCTGATCTGCATCTCGTTGTGTGTGTGTCTTCGGCAAGGGGACATCTGTATAGTGCACCAAGCATGACATCAGCCAACACTGGCTCGACGCAGCCTTAGGAGACACATCGCAACAATTGTTGACTTTGTTCATAGGGGATCTTAAGGAAGGTTTTTTTTTGTTTGTTGGATTCACATTGGTTCATTTTATCCACTCACATGCCCTTTGGCTTTGTTTCCATTTTTTTTTTTTTTGGGCCCCTTCCCCTCCTTTCCTCTTATTTCCTTCGTTTTCCCTTTCTGATCCTCAGGCAACAATTTGTATCATAACACTTTATTTGTCTCTCATATTTACCAGTTTTTACCCAAACGCATCACCAGATTTGTTTTTCAAAGATTTTGCAGCACCTGCTCTTAAAGGTTACTCACTGTCAAAGAGGCATTTGCCTCGGAGCATGTATTTTTATTCCTCTAAAAAAACACTCTTTTCTGATTGAATCCACTCTCAGGTGGAGACAGTGTGTGTGTGTGTGTGTGTGTGTGTGTGTGTGGCTTACATAAGAACGTTGATTGATTGCGGTTGCTGTTATGAGCGTGCGCGAGTGAGTTGAAACTATGTAGAGATTCATGGTTTGTTTGTTTCATAGCGTTTTTTTGGTCTGGAGACAAAAGGAAAATGAGAAAGTGAAGCTCAGAAAATTCTAAACGTTTGTCGATATTTTCCCATCTATCGCTTATATATTATTTTGTGTGGTTGAATGAAGGAATTGAAGCGTTGAAGTACACCGAATGCCTTTGTAGTCAGACTGTGCAGCACTATCCAGTAAAGCAAGTAAATGGAGGCGAAAAAAAAAACCCACATTGCTTTCATACTTAGTGATGTCTGGAGGGTGCAGAAACACCACAGCAATGAACACCAATTGCCAAAAAGGAAATAGACACGATTCTTGGGGCTTACCACTTCAACAGCATTTTGACCAAATATTCCGAAGTTGTTTATTTCCCCGTCACAGCTCCAAACTAGAAGCCGTATGTTTACCCAGGCTTAGCTGCTCCTCAAATCTATTCATCGCCACTCAGCATGTAAAAAGTCACAGAATTTCCTTTTTTTCCACGAGATCCCAGAGCGGCGCCTGTTGTACATCTGATCCCCTTTGTACGGTAGCGTAAGAGGACTAGGGGCGAGCAGACAACAATATGGAGAAAGTGGAGGATACGTTACATCACAGGGGGGTAATAGGAGGTTGTAATGGATCCATTGAGGTTTAGAATGGTAAATATTAGAAACTGCCATCCGAGGGAGGAATTTGAAAGAGGTCATGGTCGGTCGCTTGCAGAGAGCGCTTATCAGCTATCTGGAGACGCGATCTGTCACGCAACTGGATAGACAGGAGTCCTCTTTGACTTGGATGGCATATGTGTCATTCAACAGGCATGCCTTTATGTACGCCGCTCCGCTCGTTCACTGTCTCCGTCACTCTGGATTATCCAGCTCTCTCCCTCTTGTTTTTTGCTTTTTTTTGCAAAAAAAAAAAAATAAGAAATGCCTCCTCCATTGGACATGTCTGCACTCTCGCTTCTTGAACATTTCTCCTCACCCCTTTCCCCTCTCTCCTTTCTGTCATTCCCCCCTGTAACACTACCTCTCCCTCATTCTCCCTTTATGTACATGATGTTGTAGACAGCACATGAACTTGAATTCAATTCAAGTGTCATGCATCTCCTCCACTTTGATCAGATGTGGCTATTGTCTGCCCTCCGAGACACAGTCTGGAATTGCCTCCTGATATGCCCCCACTCTGGTAAAGTGAGATGTGAGCCCCCTCTGTGCTCCCTGAAACACAGGGGGCTTTTGTGTGTGTGTGTGCAGTGAGTAAAAGAGGGGAGAGAGTGCAGCGACGGGAGCGCATTAGCATGGTTTGCTAGCCTGCACACTAATGCAGAGAGATGCCCTATAATAGCCAGGGTTCATTCAGAGTCATTCTCCCATAGATTTCAGCAGGAACATTCTATATGGTGGACAAAAAAGGGGAAAACCTCCACAGATCTTTGAGGCTGATTAGGTGCCCCCCCCCCCTCCCAGGTCTTTTCTCCAGTCACAAAGAACTGCCATATCTAATTTCCCATGTGCCACAACTATCACTGTTTAACGCAGTCATAGGAAAACACCCAAGCCATCTCATAGCGGCCAATTAAATTAATGAATGGATCGTTTTGATCCACGACCGGTAGAATTCCACCACTCCGACTCTTGTCAACAAACGGCTAATTATTTTTTCTTCGCCGCCGCGTCGTCACTTGCCGGTGGGGGAAAGGAAAACCACTGTTGAAATATTGACAATTCTTCTCATTATGTTAAGTTTATTTGGTTTTGTTTTTTTTTTCTCCAAGAACTGAAAAGTGGCATTTGTTTTAGAGGAAAAAAGTAGCTTGCATCTGATTAGAAGGAAACAGAGAGGAGGTAGAGTTTGAAACAGAGAAGGTTCGAGTGATTCAAATGAGTGCTTGGATTTGCCTAGGGTTTAAGAGCCTTAAGAAATACAGCCAAAATGAAACAGGCAGCAGAGCAGTGAGGGGAGGCTCCCATCCAAAACACTATTATTTCCCAGCAGTAGTAATCAGAGAGGAACATTTTCCCCCCAAAAAATAACTTCAATAAACTGTTTCAGACCCACCGACAATAAAAAGACATGATTAAAGATACATTTTAAGTGATTTAAAAAAAAAACCAAAAAGGAGTTATTTTTCAAATCCACCCACGGTGCATGACAGGAGTTGAAGTGTGTTTTCACTTCATTTCTTTTTTTTCCCCTCAAATTAATGTCAGCTCAACATGTCATCCTCTCTGTGTGATGAGTCTTTATAGGAGAAACAGCTGAATTTGACTCATTTAATATCCCGCACTAATGCTTATAATGGTAGTTTGGACGATAAAAAGTACCTTCATAGCTCTAGAAATCATCTAAATGGCTGAGTGAAGTATATACTGATTATATCCTATGATCTTAAAACATCACAATCACAGAAGGCAGGCTGTGCGTAATAAAAACATCTCAAGGTATCTACAGCATTCACCTACATAAACCTCGCCACGACGCGTTTTGACAGAAAATTCCTGCATAATTACGGTCTGTTGTACTATTGGCCTAGAGGTAGACAAAAAGAAATGTCCTTAGCATAACACATGGAAACCAAAACATCTGTGCTTAACCTGCGCTTGACCCAACATGTTCACTAATCGTCTTAACTCCAGCAAGGAGTTTGAGATAGATGGTTTTACAAGGTGAAGGATAGATGGAAAAATTGAAGTGCCAAAAAATGTGTAAAAATCTAAAAATATTGAATTTCTTTTCATTTTTTATAATCATTTTTTTTTTTCTTACCACTTCCATTGATTTTAATGTCTTGCACAAGTTCCTCGTTCATTAAAATGTTTTCGGCTTCTCAACTGATAATTGGACACTTTGATGCTTTCATGGTAGTCGATGTCAGATTAATTCATAACAATACTGTATCAGTCAAATAATTAACATTTAAATGATCACGCACGAGAATTAACTGATTAAACTTTCAATAAAGTAATTACTTCAGCTGCTGGTTATTCAACTGATACCTCAATCAGTGGCACATGTAATTTATGACAATTTTATTAAAAATGCGCATATAATTTAGTTCCTTCCACATGACAGTTAATTTCTCCATGTCATATTATGTTATAATAATGTTTCTGAAATATCAGATATGTCAATTTAGACGGTTGTTAATATGTTCTTGTGTTCACATGCATCACATTTGGCTACTTTTGGCTGCAATAAAAAACAGCAAATGAAAATGTACATTTACTCTTATAATTAAGCCGTTGGAAAAAAAAAAAATCCCAATTTTCCATGCATAATCCTTTTTGTATCTATGCTTTAGACATTCAGTCTCGTCAGGATGATTACATAATTGTGTGTAGGGATAAATATCACCATGTGGTCCTTTACATAAAAGGCGGAATGGATTAGCTGGTTATAGGTTGTGCAAGACATACACGTGTAAGGATAATACACCTCCCTCATGTACCACAGCAGGCATGTAATCCATGATAAACTGCGACCAGCTTGTCGGTAAATTGACTAACCATGACTCAAGATTACAACCTGGGATCATGGAGGAAGTAAGCTTACCAAAAACTGATGCAGCGATCATGCATAGAGAGTATTTGAAGGTGTGCCCTACAGAGGCATGTCAAAAAAGGAGTTTGCTTTTTTGGAAATCCGAACCCTTCCAACAATAACAAGGTATGCAGTTTGAACCTGTTGTTGCCGCTTGAGAACCTGAGCTTGGCTGTTCAGCCTGACAACTCCTCAACTCGTGATGTTTTCTGGCCAAAAACACTATTTGCAGTTTTCATCCACGTGTCACGGATTTAAAAGTGATACTAGAGCATAAACTCTAAACTATAAAAAAAACACAAAAAAAAACAACCTATCCAACTCTGTCTGTTTTTAAATACTTCTTTTTGATCTATTCTAAATTTCTTCTCTTAAAAGCTGCACTCACCAACGTGGAAAGTGAAACCACTCTAGATTTAGGCCGCCATAATGATTCTATTTCAATAAACTTTCTAGATGCAACCTTTTCAATAGATCTCCAATGTGACAACAACAGACTATTTTATATCTTGAACGTTTGAAGGACTCCATTACCCAGAAACCACACACAACTTGACTAGATGACCAGTCAGGAGATCACCAATATGGGAAGACTTGAATTTTCTGTACAGAATATTCGTCAATCCCTTCAATGCTTTTTAAAAGCACCTACAGACGACGGACCTACCGACCGGCATCGCTCGCCCTAGGCCAAGAAGGGAGGCTAAAAATGAAGAAAGAAAAAGGTGACTACACTTTTCTGCGAGGTACTTCTTCACCGTCATATTTGTCACCTTCTTCTATGTATCTAGTGTCCTTATATAACACATTTACAACAATATCTCAACTAAGAATGATGGGACAGTCTTGATTGCAGCTCCATTCCATGATTCAGACTGATGAGGCGGCTTTTGTTTTGACAGTAACATCTTGCCTGTTCTTGCTCTAACAACACTGGTTGTGTAATTTGTATGGATTTGCTGCCATGTCATTTCATTTTGTTCCAATTATAGTCGGCTCATAGCAAAAGGAAAGAGTTTATTCAAACCATTATGCCAATGACTTGCTGACAAGGGAATGCTCAGGTGATCCAACAGTTTATACCGAGAGCATTTAAGTAAGTTACATCCCTGACTTTCTGTATTATTTGAGTGCAGCCCTGCTCACAGTTAAGTCATGTTTATGTATCTGAAATGTTGTATGAAATTGAGTTATTAGTAAGCTTTTTCCCTTCTCTACTCAGACGTAAGCCGCTTGCACTTCATCTTTATGTGCATATAACTATCAACCGTGGCTGTTTTAATTAGCAGCTAAAATGCACTTTCATTGTGTAAATCAACACTTGATAAATGACACATACTTATAATTATGTATAATTGAACTCCAGCAAGGGCAAACACAATCAGCACCTACTGAGTTTGCCAGAGCTGACATATTTAGTGTTTAAAAAAACAACAAGAAAAAAAAAACAGAGAAAATTTGCACCTCATTAATTACTGTGGGCATATAAATTTACTGTTGGGAGTGATTACGTGTCAATTCAAGGCACTCTAGTTGTGCTGATGACGAGTAATGAAAAGCGAATGTCCGTGGAGTGTTGCGGATTTAACTCATATGCGTTTGTGTACGTGACGCCAGTTTGTCAAAGAAGCCAAATTGGGTCTGACAAATGTGTTTAAACGACTGGCAATGTGACTCCATTAGCATTGCCGTATTAATGTAACCAAATAGGGTCAAAGAAATGACGACTCCCAAGCTTGACCTAAAATTTCACAGTCGAGAACCAAAATAGCAAAGCAGTCAATTTTATTGTCTCATTCCCTATTACTTCGTCTATAATATCATCCTGTGTCTTTGTTGCCTGAAGTTGCACAACAAAACACGCAGTCAACCTTTTGACCCTTGTTGTGACCACTCCTTTTTAAACACTACAATGACATTTTCCTTTTTTATTAGCCATGCTAGTGGGCTCAAGGGTCAGTCCATCCCTTTGGTCTTGACTTAAATACCTTTTTGTTGGATGGATTGCCATGAAATTTGGAACAGACAATTATGGTCCCCAGAGGATACAGCCGACTGACTTTGGAGCTCGCCTGACTTTCCTCTGTAGTGCCTCAGGATGCACTGTAATCACGTTTGATGATCCTCTGACCTTTCTTCCTGCACCAATATCTGGTCAAAATTCAATTTCAATCAGGTTTGAAAATACTTACCGCTCAGGCTAGGAATCATCCCCCTGGGATCAAATAACCAATTTATCACTGCACTACATGCAATCCCTCGAGTACAATATGTTTGTCATTGTGGCTTATAAAACACTTACATTCTCATGTAATTGATCCTTTTTCATTTATTTTACTCCCAGAAATTCAGCAGGCCCACCAACCTTTGATTTCCAAACCCCCCATTTTCATTTGTGGCTCATTATTATACCATGCTTTACCTCAGAAGCTGCTCTCCTTAACATTTGTCTGTAATGAACCCAGCCAGGTCCCAGAAGAGCACCAGCAGCCGCACATGGATAAGAGAGATGCACCAATTAGGCAGAAAGGACATCAATTTGATATATTGTTAGCGTGACGGAAGATGATATACAACGCTACACACTGATCTAATATTAAATCTCTGCAGGGCACTTGAGCACAGCGAGGTATTCTTCCATGGTGGATACAAATCCCATATTGTGTATATAAACATCCCCTATGGTTCATGCGCACCTGAGAAACCTCACTCATCTCCGTGTCTTCTTCGGTTACTGGTGGATGCTGTACGTTGATACATTCCCCAGATTCTCGCTTTAGCGCCTCACCTCCTGCGGGTCCCGGTTTGTTAAAGAAAACATCACACATCTGTGGCTGAGTTGCTGATATATGGTCAAATGTGTTTTCTTTTTTGAGAACACAAAGCCAATCTTGCGACTGTGGCGACCTGTGGCTATGTTGATATGGATTTTCACTTCACTGCTTGCGCGTCATCGCTCCTCGCTGGGAGGCGAGGAAAAACAGAATACATATGGTTTCTATATAATGGTGGTATATATATATATCGTGCCCATAAGCGTACACTGATGTAAATCCAAAACTTACATTTGTGAACCCTTCTGATTGAGGTTAGAAGTGGTTTATTGTCTATATAATAACCCCCCTTGTGCTCCCGGTGGGCTACTTAAATACACTGGGGGTCATGATTGCCCACCTGGAGGTCAGAATTGTTCACTTAGAAGACCTGCCAGTGGGTGGGCTTCGTAGTCCAGGTGTAAAACAGGTGACTTCTGACCTCTAAGGGTCACGCTCAGACCCCCAGAGCCTCTGCTGCAAGAGAGTAAGCAAGAGCCGTGTGACAGAAATAGGAAGAACTTAGTGAAGCGGCTCTGGATAAAACCCTATAAGCAGAAATATCTCCCTTTGCCAGGAAGGATTCATTTGCTCTTTTGCTGACTTGTAAATCTTTGGTTTCCAACATGGAGGACCTGAGGTGAAATCCCGTCTCTTGCATAAGCAGATCTTTGAAGAGGATTTTTTTATTTTTAAATTGCAAAAACCTTCAAAGTATGCATTTGCCCTCCTGATCACAGCAGGAGCGCTGATCTATAAGATCATCAAGTCAAGCCAGGTTTAGTTTATTCTCTGTTATCTGCGAGACAAGACATACTCTGCTTGTGTTCTTACAAATATGTGATTGATCAACATATCAGGGTGGATAAAAAAAAAAGAAAAAAAAAAGGAGCAAACTCCATTAAATCTGTATGTGGAGAGAACATTTACACGTGGTATCAAAATCCCTCTGCTGATAAAATATTCGTCTTGATTCTGCCTCACATTGGCAACAACACGATTTTGATAAACATATAAATACACACAAAAAGCACTGAATGATGATCCTCCCAAATCTTTTCTCTTTTTATGATTGCTTAGTCGATGTTTTTTTTTAGTCGAAGAAAAAATAAAAGTGGATTTTTACTTTGTCACTTAATTCTAACTAGCTCACCTTCATCACCAAAAAACATTGAGAGAAAAGCTCCAACATTTGCACTTTAGATTAACTTAAATGGTAAACATTTCTCAGAGAAATTAAAGTGCATGGCTTTCTGTCCCTTATGGCTTCAGAATGCTAATATGTAATTTGGAGACATTTCTAAACATATGAGTCTATTTACATCTATTTATGCCAGCTGTAAAAGTGGTCTGATGATGAATTTTTTTGATTAACAGATGAAAATTATTCATTGCCTCATGTTGTTGAACACAACATGAGACAATGAATAATTTTCATTCAGAAATCTGAACATATCACAGTGTAAAAAGAGACCGTTTTTGAAAACTGCCTACTTTGCAGATCAAAGCGCTGTTATAAAAGCCCAGACACATTGTTGTTGGAGCTTTGCCGGTCTCATGATTAATCATGTAGCAACCGCATTTCTGCTGTAAACACAACTCAACTTGATAACGGTTCAATGTCCGTGAGAAAAATAATAACTGTGTTAGTCTCAAAGGTTTGATACTTGATTTGATATTAGTCTCATGATCCTCATACTGGTTTTGATAGCGTTACTTTTTGAAGCCTCAGGGCATTCCATCACCCTGTGCTGGCTGTTACATAAATTGCAGTTGTTGCACAGAAAGATAGCTTTAACTTGCACTGACACGACTTCTTGGTAAACAGAATATTGTTGATCTCCATGAGGTGAAAACTGTGGTGTATTACAAAGTATAATATGTAACATTTACACATTGAAACGTCGAAAGACTACTTGACCGATTTCATATTTTGTCGAGTTGTGCACTTACATTATCCCAAATGTTTCCAACAATGTCCAAACGTAGAGAAATTTGTCATTTTAATCTAGTGGCATTGTTGTGTACTTTCAAAAAACCCCATGAATAGACCAAAACACGACCACGTTCGTCCATCCAGTCATTTCTGACTTTCCTGCCCTGCCTGTTACAAACCCTGTAAATTATCTGAATCTTTTACATTTTTTTAAGACTCAGTAAGTTTTTAGAAAACATTGCTCTTACAGGAGTCAACATGCAGGAGTCAGTGCTGCGGACTATTTTCAGATGAGGATTAATACACATTAGATTAACACTACAGTGTTTAATCTATGGCTGAAGAAGATTCCTGCTTATCCCAGAAGAATTGTCTCTTCTTCCTCTCAACAATGATAAAAACTACAAGGTCACTCAGAGAGCAGAGACCTGCACATCACCAACAGTACACTCTATATGTCTGGATATATTTCCAAAACTATTAGAATCATGTCAAACTTCAGATCTGCTCCAAAATGTAATGGTTTCTTCCTTGACCTATGCTACACCCTAGTTCTAGTTTCATTAAAATTGTGCAAGAAGCTTTTCCGTAACCCTGCTGACAAAGAAATCAACAAACCAAGCTAAAAAAAAAACATAATATCCTTGGCTGAGGTAATTTATAGAAATCTCTTTTGACGGGGCTTTGGAGTGCACTGGCAATTAAAAATCAGGACGGGTACTCAGAGAGCCCAGACCTCCGCCAAGGCCATGCCCTATCTTTTTGGATCAGCTCCAAATTTACTGGGTTCTTTCTTGGCCCATGCTACACACTTCCTCCAAATTTCATCATGCTGACAAACAAACAAACCAACCAACCAATTACGCTAGGTGCAGGGAGAGTATCATTTTGTTGCCAGAAGAGACGGCGTGTCCGTAATCAAGTTAAATTCCAAGCCTCTTGTGACAACAATAAGGATATTTACTGTAAATGTTGCATGCATTACAGCTAGCATTAAATAGGGAAATGGCGTGCTAATTAGGCTAGGTAAACAAATCATGTTGTGTTGCTGAATGAATAATACATTGGCAGTGATAATGCATTACAGTACCTAGAAATCTGCTCCACATACATATTTTACAGTTATAGCTTGCCAAACACCCAGCCCTGTATTATTAATAGGCAAGCAAACATAGAGTGTTGTCAACGTCATACTTGTTGTCAGATTATTGGTCATAATTACACTGTTTCATCTAAGACAATATTTTATGGTGTGTTATCTATGGAATAAACCAACAATTACACACCTCAATGATTTCAACTGGTGGGAACATTCCCTGATATATTTTGCTTGGCTCAATGGAATAATATTATGACAGTGATAATAAGATCAGACTATTAGCCATCCATCAGGGGGGCGGATTTGGTTTTTCTGATATGTAGCCAGCCAGTATATGAGAACACTGAAGCCAGCAAATTCACATTGTCACTGTTTCTTATATCTTATCAAACATTACCTTTCTGTAATTGCTCATTGGGAAATATATCAAAGTGATTTGACAAGCCCCAAAGGCATTCATAGCTTTGCTTTAGCGAGGTTGTGTAACTTTGCGAGATCAGTGCTGAATGCTACATCTGGGAAATAATATCCTCTAAGTATATATTCTCCTTAAAAGTAATAATTGTTTAGATTGCCAATTCAAAACACATGTTTCTTGATGTTTCATCTTATTTCCTACATTATTTGAATTTTTCATACGCAACATTTTTGGATGTTTAGCAGATGTTTTCTGTGATGTCTGTTTAACTACATGTGTGGAAAACGCTCAAAGCAATAGAGCACTGTTATCTTTCAAATGCAAACACATTTTCTTTCGAAGATCTATTTTTATGAACACGGAACAACACAGTCAACAAAAAAAAAATATATATATTTTGTTCTACCCTCTAATAAGTCGCTATAAACGCTTCGTGTGGTAATTCAGTTCACGGAGGTACTTAATAGTTTATTTGTTCAGCACTTCTCTAAACAGAGTTGCTAAGTCATAATGACAAATGAGAAAGAACAAACATTAGTCCAGAGGATATAAATGAGAAATTGTGTTTTGGGAGAGTTTATGAATAAATCTCTTTACATTTCCTGGTGCTGCTCCAAATCCTTCAGGGTGCAGCCTGGATCCGTTGAAGAACATCACTGTCAAAGGGTGTAACCTGTGCTGGGCTTCGGTCTACTTACTGTACATTTCATGCACGGATTGTCAGTTACTTTCCCCCTTTAAAAAAGAAAAAGAAATGATAGTTTAAACCAGCAAACACTCAATTTTCTAAGTGAATAGGCGCATTTCAAAGTTTCTTGTGCATCAGAAGCGCATGGGTGTCTGGAAATGAACTTTTCTTTTCTTCTGTTCAGGTGGTGGAATGCCCCCTCTATTCAGGTCTTTTAATTTGAAGAGGAGCAGGCTGCAGTGCTCACTGCAGTGCTGATGTGGTGTGCGAACTGTATAGCACTGTATGTCTTATTAAAAGTAACTGAAATCCAAGAACTCAATCTTATTTTAGTTTTTTTCCGCAACATCTTGTGAGAGCAAATTAAGGCTTTTGCACAGCTTTTCCAGTCTATAGCGATGTTTTCTTTCTTGGTTCTGCTACTGGCTCTCTTACAGAACTACTAATGTAAAAGCATTCTTGACTTCGACACATATTTTGCACATTGAATCCATATTGTGTTATATAATAACACAATTCTGTCGAATATAAGTTAAGTCTTTCCATATGAAACCAATTTCTTGAAAGGCGAGTTCATTCAACAGTGCCATAACTGCATTTACTATGTCATATTATATTTCAGAAATATCTATAATTCACATAAACACTATTCTTTCCAAACCACACCGCTGAAAATGAAACCCAAACACGAGTTTTATTCGTATTAAAGGACATCAGTTTTGAGTTCATGTGCACAGGGCAGTATTAAAAAAGGCACCTATCTGTGTTTCTAGCCCTAACACCAGGACTTTTAATAACATGGTTCTTTCTTGAGCGTTAGCGTTCGTTAAAACCTGCATAGTGCAGTTCAGTTTGGTATTATGGAGTTTTCCTTACAGTTAAATGAAAGAATCAATGAGGCAACTTTTCTAAATAGGCTCAGATGAGTCTTTTCAGGGAGAAAGTAGAGATTAAAAATGAATAAAACCTCCTAAAATACATCACATGGGAGCATCCCACACTGAGTGGCCCCATAAATATGTTTATTTCATTGCATTTTATAAAAACATAACCAATAAGGCAATATAATGGTTTCAAAGTAAAAGCAAACAACAGCGATTCATTCCTAAAGGCCAAAGATACTTTGTTGCCGTCTGTGTTTAAAAGATGAAACATTAAAATGCTCAGAGTCAGCACTGGATAAATGAATGTGGCTGGGTGTTTATGTAAGCCGCTGACCACAGAGTGTGCAGTCACCCTGCTGTGCAGCGGGAGCAACCAGGGGGTATAAAGAAAGAATAACTCGCAAGAATCAGACAGCACATCAAGGCGATAGTAAAACAAGGTGTCATTGGCTCAGAGGCAGCACGAGTTGAGTCCGACTTTGCACAAAACCGATGCACGTAGCGTCGCCACCTCGAGGCACGGGCGCACAACGTGCAAGGATCCGCACACGGAAAAAAACCTCAACCTCAGGTATCAGTGGCTTCGAGGCAGCATTGTCACGGTGGGAAGAAGTCAGAGCTCTCAGTGAGCGAAAGCCTTGCAAAGCCCCGTCCGCGAATACATTAAAGTTATTTTAGTTGTTTCCCAAGAGCTTGTTTATCAGCGCGGGGATTGTTTTATCTTTGCTGAGGTGTGCGTTCACATCTGTGTGTGTGCGAGCGTGCGTACGTCTTGCGCGCGCTTTTTGCCTCAATGTGTTGATGTGTGCTTGTTCCCACAGACCCCTTGTGCGCTTAACAAGAGAGCTAAGTGGGTCAGCATTCCATTTCAAATGCTCCGGCAGCTACAGCAGAAGCCTTGCAGGACCACGTGACTCCTCACAAGTCCTAACAAATCTGCACTGCATTCTTTTTTTTTTCTGCATGTATGTACGTTTGAACGGCCCTGCACCACTCTCGCGAGGGAGAATATATTAAAGTGTGCAGGCAGCTTGTCAAACAGTCATGGACGGGAGCTATAAATCGTGTTGGTCTGTGTAAACATGATTCGTAAAGTGCCAAAAGGTGCCTGGCAGGCGCCCCTCTGTTATGAAAGTGAAGGGCAGTTGTCATGCTATCCTCGTCCCTTCATTAGTACGGTCCACACCTGGTAAACACAAGCCGACTCTCCCCTAAATTCTTACAACGTGAGAATGTACAACAGCAGATGGATAAGGTGGCGCTGAGCAATTAGCAGACAACATTTATACAAATTAAGTTTGTACCAGATTGCTGTGATGGAGGTAGTTTGCAACAATAGGTCAACACTGATGCATTAGCATAATTCTTTTTCTTTCTTTTTTTCTTTTTATTGTTTATTGCTCTTGTATAGAAACGTGGCTCGACTTTAAGTGGCTTTCTCAACCCTCAGGCCCAGAAAACGCATTAACAACCTATTATATCCTCGCGGAATTTGTGATTGTCAATTCTGAATTCTGTTTTTCTTACTTCTAAAGAAACTTTTTTTGTTCTCTTTTTCATCCCCGTACAAAAGTAGTGTTATGTCTAAGGGCTGTGACGAGTCCGTATGCTTTAAAAAGGTAGGCGAGGCAAATTTGGTTTCAGCTCTTAGCTCCTGTAATGTACACACACTCTTTTCCACTTACACTGTCTCCTGATCCCAGAGATGTGACGGCTCTTGCCACAACGCTTCCAAGATAACAATCTGCATATATTGAGAAACGTGCATCAGGGGAAAGAAGAGGTTTACAGGTTGAACACGCATCGCTTCACTTGCACAGGCAGAAAATAAATAGATTTGTGAGGAAGGAGATCAATGTGTAATTATTATATTTTATGTACACCCTGGCAATCAATCGCGAACAATGGGAAGGTGTGTTAAAAATGATGGGGATCGTTATTTTAAATGTTCGACTGCTGTCGTATTGAGCAGAACAACAGCGGCAGTGGTTCCTGCTCTTCTTTTACTCTTCAGCCAATATTACTGAAAATAAATGCGCATACTTGTTCTACAGTGTTCCACTCTCGACTCAAAAATATGGAGATAACTATTGTGGCAATATCACCGCATGTATTAGAAAGATGAAGTTTGCAAAAGGTTTGTGTTTAGTAAACATCTTTGTTTCGTACATTTTTACAAGATAAGTGTGTTTTCATTGACCCTTGATTTACATAGAGATTGTTATATTCAGTGAGTCAAGGTAACACTGTTAATGGCACCTGGGTATTTTTTAATTGAAGCCATTATGGTGATGTTTACAACTGGAAGTATAAAGAATTCATGTATTACAAGCTGACCTTGCCCTGACTTTAGATCAGTTCTTCAAACTGATTATATATATTTGCATATTCGTTCTCATTCAAGTATGCAAACATTGCAACCCTCATGACTGAGGCTTTTTGTATGCACAAACCTCAGTGATAAACATCATCAACTATGTCCTTATGAAAGGTTAGGCATATATTATCAGAGCCGCTTCATAACTTTGAAGGACTCATTTGAATATTCAAACATTTTGTCTTGTCTTTGTCACATTTTACAAAACATATTACTAAGGCTCCCAAGCATACTATATGTATACTTTATTTTAGAATGACCTCCAACCTTTTCATGGTAGCTGTTACGCGTGGGTGATCCAGACTAACTAAGAGAAGGGGCAATCCGGCCAATCAGTGGACCTAACAGTAGCCATTGTTTTAATTTCATACCAGGATACAAGCGATTTCTAAACTATACACTTATTTTTAAGTGTTAAAGCAACGATAGAATGACACAATGGTGCATATGCTTCAATACAAAGCAAAAGAGGTCTCTAAAAGGTTTGACTATGAAAATGATGTGTCTGGATCATACAGTATGCTATGGCAGTGCCTCCCAAACTGGGGGTCAAGACTCTCTAATTGGTTGCAAGAAAGAGGCAACCTCCGGGTCTGAACATTGAAGCCATTCTTTCTAATGACCAGCTGGGGGAAACTCCACAGGTTGCAAAAATAACTCAGATTATATAGAAGTCTATGGGAGAATGACCCTACGTTTCATTTAGTTTATGACCTCAGTAAACCTTTTCCTAATGAGTTTGTGATCTCAATAGCTGGTTTTAAGTCTTTTTCATTAACACATGATGTTTATTTTATAAAATGATGGTCCCATTTGGGGTAAAATAGATGATAAAGCAGGTATACCAAATTGGCGCCTATGATAAACTTTGGCCCAACATGTTAGACAGCCTTTTCCATCTGCGTCATCACAGCACTAAATGAGGGAATATTTGTTGGAAGAATTGCTTTAATTCCTCCAGTAGAGTTCCAAATATTTTTAGAATTCATGCCAAGGAACAGTGCAGCTGTTCCTCTCCTTTTTGTTTGTCAGCCATCTGTATATTCTTGTTCAAGATATGCACACAATTCCCATATTTTGTTACCCACTCATAGCAGCTAAAGCATGATCTAGGTAACGTTAGGGAAGTAGAGGTATCTGACTGACAGTCCTTGGCCCTCAGCGTTACCCCTTTGTGCCCCTGCAGCTGCTCCCCAGGTCACTGGTGTAAGTGTGAGTCATTAGTCAGCTGAACAAATAAATAAGAATTAGTGAGATTTAACATGCAGCCGAGGAGGGATTCTGCTTTTCACCAAGGCAAATGCAAAAAGGTAAACAAAGGATACACTAAGTAATCAAATCTTTCTTCTCCTTTGTGTGGGGAAATCATCTTAGTTTTGTGTGTGTGTGTGGTTAGCTTTTGTGGAGGGCTCATAGCAGTTGAGTAGATAGAGGGATAGCATTTTCAGAATCGTGCCGCTCTGTTATAATTAGAACAAATACGCCAGGAAAATGTAGTCTTGTACACGTACACGCACATTTGTAGGCTTTCCACAGAGTGCATAATTCCAGAGCTAAAAATACCCCAGAAAACAAATGAAACAGCATCAAACCACCCTTCCGCTTTAATATGCTGATTTCCGACAAGCCAATTTTCATCGCACCAAAAATATTAAATCAATACCAGCTGCTAGCCACATGTTTGCTAATTTAAGTTCAACGTATCTGTCGGAAGTGCTGGATGTGTTTGAACCATGGCCACAAAATGTCTTTCTTCATCTACATGAAGCTAAAGTTGTTTTAAATTCAAGTCAAATGGATACAACTGGACCTTAAATCTACTCATTTAAAATCAAATTAGCAGGGCATAGAAAATCCACTGATGATATGCTGTGAAAAACAGGATTTGAAACTGTTAGAAGTGGCTTTAAAGCATTTGTTAAGCTCTGTCAATTGCCAGATAGAGGCTACGCTGTATGTCTGGGTGAATTTAATTGGTACCATTGAGTCAGTGTAATCAATCTCAGGAAAAAAAAATGCCTAGGGGACTGTGACCTTGGGAAGGTAACCCAAAAGAAATAAGCTACGACCACAACTTCCAGTATGAAAATGTATTTGAATAAGAGTCATTGTAGAGACGTAATGTTAAACAAACATCCTTTATTCAAAGAGGAAACATTCTTAGTATTCCAGACTTGAACGAGTGAGCAATCCGTTCTGCTTTAGTATTTTGTCAGTTATTATTAAAGAGTAAAGACAGAACAGGAAAGATGTAAGAGCAGAAAAGAGTCCCTTCTTCAGCAGAAGCAGGACATGGACAGTTTCCCCAGGCGATCACGCAAGTCAGTTCAATGACTGGAGGCAACCTCAAGGATGAGTTTTTGTTCAGTTTTACCTGCAGTGATGTGCCTCCAAGAATCTTCACAGGACTTTAAATTATTTAGCTTTCCAACACCAGTTTTACTATCTTTAAACTCAATCTCCACAATTTTTCCTTTTTTTTCCCCGAGGGGTTAGTGGGGTTGAGGGGTGGGTGTGCAATATTTTTTTATTGTGCAGTCTCAGTAAAACAAGAGCAGTGACAGTAACAGGTTGTAGCTTGTTTAAGCCACAATATGATACTTAGCTATTCAGCACTGAAATGGAAAGGCTCAACAGCAACATGGGAAAAAAAATGTACTTTGGTAGAGTGAGGTCAAAAACTTTTCTGTTTTGAAAGCAGCCAACCAGTTGTAGGAGGTATTTTAATTGTTTGAATTATATATTTATTTCTCCCGTTGAGAAACAAAACTGTTTTTTTAAGCAGCAGATTTACTGGACCTCAATTTGTGAACATGGATGGATTTCCAAATGGGCCTACCGGGCACAGGATAGGTCAAAACTACAGCAACGCTAAATCCAGTTAAAAAGGTGGTAAGGTAAATGTTCTCTAAAAAGGCTATTTAGATTTTTTATTTCAAAAGTTTCTTTCTGGGTGGCATGAATGAGTGACTTTCATGCTATTCACATAATTTGGCATCTACAGTGAATGTTACACAACGGCAGATCTTTTATAGCTTGTTCTTACATTGTTCTGATACTGCTGATGCAGTGTGCTTCCTACAGATTGTCAATCATACAACAGTGATGTGTTTTTCATTGGATTATTCGTCGAAAAAGATCGTTTCTGACGAACACTTTCCCTTGTCTGTCTAATCTCCCAATTATGTTTTCTGTTTATTCCAAACAAACTGGAACATCAACAGATCATGTGTGATCAGGTTGTCATCAGTTTATGACAGTAACATATAAGCCGTTCTTGTTGAAAAGCTAAACTGATATTTGTAGTACACGCGAACATGCCTCAGTTGACTACTTTGTGGATTACATTGAGGGTGGACCAATGTGATTGCCACAACATTTATCCAACAAAGTATTGCAGAAGTTAAAAGCTGAAAGTGAGATGACAAAAAAGATAGTTTGGTCATACTTATCTCATTCACATAGTACACCCAGATGGTGTAAAAGTACACTTTGATAGTACTGCAGTTTCCTAGTTTAGGAACTATTTTACTGATAGATCCAGACCGTCCTCACTCAAAAAAAGCCGTATAGGTCGTCTGTGCAAGCTGCTTATCACGACCCATATTCACGTTTATACCTAGGTGGCCTCAGTAATCATGACGATGGCAAACCATATTTTTGGATGATGCATTGTATGATTTTTAGGAACTTTAGATGAACGACATTGTCTTCCCTGGAACATACTAAACATGTAATCTGAATAAATAAAAATGTTTGGGCCCTTTACTGTATAGCCTATAGCACTTAAACTGTATGTTATTTATTGTATTTGACTGTATAAACTGTTGATTGTTGAAACTGAATAAAGACCTTTGAATATAAAGAAATAAAGGGCTCATCAGGGGTCTGTGCTGGGGCCATTGCTGTTTCCCCTATACATTAATAATAGTCATTCTTCTGTAAAATATTCAGAATATATACATTTTTACACGGCTGCCACAATTTAATATACAGTAGTTTCTTCTTTGTAATATACAATTTTGTAAGCCGAAAAAACAAATTCATGTTTTTCCTAAACGGTCGATGTGTGTCCGCTGAACCCAACATATATTATTTAGATGGCTCACCAAGGTTTTGCTTTTTTGTGTTATGTAGTTCAGTTAGACAACAGTCAATATAACATTGAATATACCTTTAGCAGCAATAGTTAGATCAAAATGGAGTGTAGATCTTTAAGGTTAACTAGACTTTTATCCCATATTGTTGTGTTAAAGATTTTGTTTAACAATTGTTTGATGCCCTTATTTATCCTTTCATCGTTTTTATCCGCAAAGACTTTGTTGCCTTTGAAGAAAGATTCCTGACGGCCTAATTGCCGCTGTTGAAGCTAATTATGTAAATTTAAGCATGCTGTCACTTCATAACATTTACTGGTGGCACTCTTGTCAGCTCGTGATGGTGCCATCAGCTTCTTAATCAGGCATCTCTGACTTGATTCTGCCCATGATGAATGTCTGTGGTCACGATTCATGGGAACCTTGATCGAGGGGATCTAAGTACTTTATTTCCACCAACATACATTTCCCAACTTTCAAGCATGTGGGTGCTAATCCTAGTTTCATGGCTTCAAGAATAGTTACAACAGACCTTGTGTATTGTTAAGTAATACTTAACAGAAATAAGAGAAGAAAATAGGCAATAGCATTTTTTCCAAAACTCTTGATGACCTTCATGAAATATTGTTAAATTATCTTTTCTAAATTGTTAAAGTAAATTGAACTCATATTCTTCATACATTCCACTCCTGTGGTGTGGAACATATTTATTAATATACTTTTGCATGGTAATTAACAAACAATATTCCCCCTCTGGGAGCCACGGATTGTGATTTGGGACCCATAGTTTATGGAGTTCATGAACCATTATATGGGCCAAATGGTGTTTTTACCTATATGGCTATGTGCCATCGCAGAATGATATTGTGGTTCTCTTTCCTCCAGCTTGAGAATTAAATGTTCCTGTTTGCACTGTGCAGGACAGTGGAAAAAACACTTCCTGAGCGCCATCTCCTTTTACTAGTATCTTAGATTGACCTTGCAAGGTCTCACAAAGTGCAGAGCCCAGCTGTAAAAGTACAAACCTCTCCCATAAATACACGTCTTTATTCTGTCTCAATCTCTCTCCGATCGCAGACACAGCACCACTCTTTCCCCCCCCTCTCTCTCATGGAGAAACACAACCCTCTTAAGCTCACTCAAATTTCATCCCTCTTAAGTTTTGCCTTGAGTCTCATTTTCACTGTCCAGGGATTGAGAGCTGCCATCTGTCTGGGTCATCCGCGCTTGCCTGCAAACTTTCGACTCAGGAGGCTTTTGATCACACACAGTCTCTTGGCTTATTGATATTCAAATAACCCTCACAGGGGATTTTCAAAGCACTGCTAAAAGATGCATTAGCCGAAGAGGAAATGGGATTATTTTCTCAATTTTACAACTTAATATCTCAAACTGGAAGGGGTTAGATCAGAGCAACACTGTGATTAGGTTTTCATTACCATTTTTTAAGGAATTGTAAACATGGTTGTGGCGGTCCATCGGTTTTATTAAATCTGTAAAGAGTAAGGGGAAAGTTAACTCCAGCAGTCTGACAGACTTATAAAACACTTTTACATTTCATATTGTAAAAAACTGTGATTATCAGATTTCTGCTTTTGATTGTCTTATTATATTACAGAAAGTGGCAAATCAATAAAATAGCGGTATTTAGTGTTGGAAAAGTCATTTGGGAAACTGCTGTTAAAAATAAAACAACCTATTTATTTATATATTAATTTTGTACTGATGTGATTACCTTACAGTGACAGCCTGGGAAAGATGCGTGTGTGCTCATTTCCACTGCGTAATTATGTGGTTTAATCTGATTGGTTGACATAATTACCAACCATGCTAGTGGCTCTGTGAGGCTGTACTTTGCCATAACTATGCTTTGAGCTAAATGCTAACACCATCATGCTAACCAGCTCACAATGACGATATTAACGTGCTGATTTTTAACATGCTAACATTTGCTAATTAGAAGCATAACACCCTTAATAATAAGCTTCATTGTGTTCATGCGGTCTCGGTAAGCTCTGTGCCGTATTGCTAACTGCATCTTGGTCATATCCATTATCACAATGAAGAACACCCATGAAGATATAATAGCTGTAATTATTTCTGATTATGGGAGTGATATTTCAAGTTCAAATGTACATAATGTGTCATCATTAGATGGTGTCACGGCATACATCCCTGGACATATTCCTTTCACTGATATGCTACTGTTCTGTCTTTACAGTGTCATTATTATAACAGATTTGAAAATGGGGGCCAATTAGGCTCATAATCAAAGAAGGCAGAGTGTTTCTTCAGCCTCTTATTCATCACTTGATATGAAGTCTAATGCTTTCTGGATGAGCTAACGGCCTTAACGACTACCTTTAGCTCCCACAATACTTCTACTAAAACTTTCCATTGTTCGTCGATGCATAACGTGCTGACAATGAAGAATAAATGTAAGTTTCTGCAAATTATCTCTTGACCTCACAGTTTTTCAGTCTACATGCTTTCTGAAGCAATGCTTTCCATTCCTGCCTGAAAAAGGAAAGTAGGAGGAGAATTTCACCATGTGTATTTCTGGCCACAAGTTAGTTATTATAATTCAATTTAACGACCGTATCTTATTTTTCACCCAAATTAGGTGACACATTATGCTGGTTTCCCTGTTAAGATTTCAGCCTAGTATCACATTCCCTGTGGTTATGGGGCAAAGTATCATCTCAAACTAGAACGTGTAACAGCAGATAAAAAAGGCCTGGGGTGATGTCACACTCTGAAGGGAGACACAGTTGAGGACTGTTCTGAGAAAGAAGGAGAGTACATCGACCCAGCTATAGTGCCACTAAATCCTACAGGAACCAGTTTTGCTTCGACAAACTTGACAAAATGGAAAAGAACATATTCCAATGAGATATCCGATACATTTATTTCCAAAAAGCCTTTCAGTCCTGTCTGCAAAGCTAGTGAATGATCACCAGCAGTTTACCTTAGGGGAACTGAGGTAATGGTGGCAATCCTCTTTTTAATTCATACAAAGCATCCCACTTACCTAGTACACACTTCTAAATAAAAGTCCAGATTTCCTTTTAGTACCTCTTCTTATACAATCACCATTCTTTTGCTTTAAGACCGTTATTTAACACCAGCTCGGACTCTAATAAGTTAAATATTTGAGGCCTCAGGTGAGGTCAGGGGCTATTGAGAGTTTTTTGTTGAAAGACTATTTGTGCCAGCGCTGCAGAAACTCTGTGACCTTACTTTCAACGTATTACCTAGGGATTTGTTTCCTGGGACTTGTGTATCTATAAAGACCAAACAATGGGTTTTGTGAAAACTGATTCACCACCAGGGTCAGGCGCAGTGGTAGCACAGCAGATGGGCTATGAAATAAGTTTTATAGCCATAAAATGCAACAGTAGTTCACAAAGAACTCTTAAGGTGTGTTGTAGCCTCCAGATGAACTGGATCATCACACTAAATGATTACTTATGATGTGCAGTTTATTGCTGCAACGTGAAGCAATTTTAGACAACAACATATGTTGACTTTTTGTGGTTACACCTAGGTCCATATGCACTTTTTCTTTTCAAATTTTTTTATGCTTTTTACATTATTTATATATTATTTTTGTCTTTTTTCTGTTTGAGTGATATTTTTGTTTCATCTGCTGTGAAAAATAAATGACTTCCTCCTCCTGTTCTTATAGGCAATGTCCATTCGTGCCAAAAGGCATACAGAAGATTCCAAACAAATTCAGCTGCAGCACAGGCTGGCTTCATCTTGGTTTAATTGGTTCCTGGTATTGATATCAAGTATCAAGAGTCCTTGAATTGATTTACTGATGTTAAAGTGCTGTACTCAGATTTATATTTCAGTAAGATAAAACAGATTCAGTATCAACAGATACAGAAACAGTATGCATGTATTAAGACTAGAGTGCAGCTGGGTGACATGGGCACATTAAATCCATCTGTAAATGATGTTGAAATATTACCTTAGTAATTACATACTATCACCCAGGAGACGAGCAATATTTGATTATGTTTTCTCCTTAATTACTTATTTAAATAGTAGCTGCTGCACTTAAGATATATGGCATGTTGTACTGGATCTTTCAAGGAAAGGTTTGGAAATTGCTGGCCTTTATTTTCCTTTTTTCCCTTTTGGGCTCAGCCAGGCTATCTGTTTCCACCTACTTTTAGTCTTTATGCTAAGCTAGGCTAATTGACTACCGGCTCTAGCTTCACATTTATCACACATACATGAGAGCGGTTTCTATCTTCTCATCTAACTCTGAGGAAAAGAGTGAATTTCCCTAAATCATTCATAATATATTGTTTCAATAAAAGGGTGCTATTCGTAACAAATTTTTTAGAAATGTTTTTGCCTTTTTGTTGTTACACCTTGGTCCACATGAGTTTTCATTTTATTCAAAGCATTTTTCTGTAAGTCTTTCACTTGGCCATTGTGAGAGACTTCCTGTTTGACTTCCCTCCATGATTATGGTCCCATTGGTTCCTGGTAATGACAACCATCTCTGAAAAATATCTATGTTTTCTTTAATTGAAATATTAATCACATATTTAATTGATAAGAATGAAGTTGAGTGACTTGGCTCATTAAAACTCATACAATTTCCAAATTAGGTTGAAATACTCAACCGTTCCAAAAATAATCGCTCAAAAAGCAGCCATGCGTGGATATATTTTAAATTCCCTCCTGAATATTAAGGACTCTTGTTGGCACGACTGACCACTGTGAGCTGAGCACAGCATTCTGGCCCAAAGATAGATGTCACAGTGCATTACAGTACTAATGAGTCAGTGGAAAGGACATGCACTGGCAATTAGAGATATGTGTGGATGTAGATGTAAAGCGGCAGTTATACTGTGTAGTGGATGGAGGATAGAGAGTACTGAATTAGGTACTGGGACCTGCAGTTGCATTGCTGACAATAGGGTTGTAGTGGAGTAATGAGTCTACTTCTGCAATAATTAAATTTGATATATAGGGGAACACAGGGATAATAGAATTCCCTGATAGTGAATCTTTACAAAGAAAAGAAAGGTTTTTAAGGTTTCCACAGACAAGAGGCCTGTCTATGCTCTCCACCTTTTTTTCTTACCCTTATTTATTAAGACTGTACATGGAATGAAAGTTTGAATTGAGTACATTTGAATAATGAATAGAAAAAAAAAACTGACCAAAATAAACCAATTATTTATTGCAAAGAAAAATAAAATTTGACATCCGAAATAAAGTATTCACAACGATGAACGGTGTTTTGAGGTGTATAAGTAACAAGTGTATAGACAGGGGAAATTGGGTCATATGAAAAGATGCTGTGGGAGAGAACGAAACAGACAAAAACTTAGAGGAGGCTGGTCATTTTAACTTTAACAGTCATTTCCATAAACTCATACAAAATGTGATATTGTAGGTGGTTCTTATGAATATGTATTAGAAGCAGGAAAAACTAATTACATTAACTCCTCTGTGTACAAATTCTGCAGAATGTTGTAAATGTAAGAACATTTTTTTGAGAGTATGGTGTATATTGGATATATATGGTATATATAATATACATGGACTTGTTGATTCATGCATTGTGGTAGATCTGCTGGGTTGCAACAGATTTAAGGCCTTTTATTATATAAATATTTGAATTATTGTTGGATTTTAACATTTGTATTGGCAAACACCCAGCAAAACAAAATAAATCATCGAGAAGCTACGATGGATGACGTCGTGAGAAAAGTGCTACCTGTTCTAAGTCATACGCCCCCCTACACGCACACACATTCAGAAACAGCCCAAGGTGACGTTGGTTTGATCCAAAAGTCTTGGGAAAGCTTCAAGCATTGACATTTAAAGCCGCGGTTTGTTAGTGTTAAACCTCATGCTGAGTGAAGATAAATAAGTATGATAACATGCCAAAATCCAAAGCAATACGGTGTCATTGGTCGTCTGTTTGCTCTCAAAGCAATTTTCTAACTCAGGCATCAGACTAGTTGCCTCTCTGGAGCATGAAAGCTTCACCCCATGTTTTCAACAAAATGCAAGCGAACTGCTATTGGCTCTGCTAGTGGAAGGAAGAAAAACTGGAGCCAACTTCCTTTGTCTCTGTATTCCTTTAACTTGCCTACCAAGCCTGGAGCAAAACTAAAAATACACCCCAGTTATGATTCTCTATGATCAGACATTTCAACGTGGCCAACATTGTGCGCTCCAAAAGCTGGAGATCTTGTTGTTATCAAGACAAAAAGAGGAGCTGGTGCTAGGAAAATGGTGTATTTTTTGCCTGGACCCAAACAAAAAAATTGACCAATTTCGAGAAAAAACATCATGGAGGTATTGTTCATTGAGAACGCTCCAGAGAGGCTCGATCTCATGACACCCTGAAAGCAGCCATATTTTCCATACCTGCATTCATTGAAGGATTAAAGAGAACTTCCATTGATCTTTTGGTGGAAGAAAGAGGACTGTTAGAAACTTCTTGGAAATCTTGATGGACGACACTAGCCAACGGCGGATTTGGCTACAGCAGTGCCCTTATGGCCAGCGACGCAGGTAAACCTCGAGAATGAGTCAGTAACCCTCTTCAACTTGTCCAAATATTTGTGAGAGACCGCTCTTGATCCCCCCCTGAGTCAAGACCCCGATGCTAACACAAAGCCAACAATGGGCTGCCACCTGTCTACCTTGAGGCGGCGGCAAAACCCCGTGCTGTAGCGGGATCTCTCAAGTTGCTCGCCCGGAGCCAGCTGCTTACAAAGGTCCTAAGAAACATGCGTCAAGACTGTTCTCTGTTCTTGCATCCCAATGGTGGAACAAGCTCCCGGCAGAGGCCAGAAGATCCTGTTGTGGTTTTAAAAAGAACTTTGAATACTGAAGGTAAGAATTTGGATGATATAATGTATAATGTGTTCCTTGATTTGATCTGATTTGCTGTAACTGTGCAGTATTTCTTTTTTTATCCCTCTGGATGAAAATCAAGACGCTGTTAATGTAAGCGTAAACTCTGATTTGCGTGCTACATATCACTGGAATATATGCAATTATTTCTTATGCTGTTTGCAGCCTCAAATTTATGCTGGACTTTGATGCTTCACATTGAACATGGAATGAATCCAATTTGCATTTTGCAGCAAACGCATGCTGATTTTGGATGTTATTTAGCAATGATTTAAAACACCACTGTGCAAGTAAGAAAATAAAAGTGACAAGTGAAAAAAAAAGCAGACCCAGTGATTTGCTTTGTGCTTTAGAAAAGCTTTTTTTTTCAGTATAAGAAAAAGCAAAAGCAGACAGATCAAATAAGGACACATGCAGGGAAGACAAAGGGACAAATATTTGTTTCTCATTCTCAGCGATACATCTAAGAGAAATGTAACTCATATTATCTTTCCAAAACAAACATTGCGTAGCTCCAGAACTGAGCAAATTTACACTATGACTCGGACTATTGCACTATTGCACAGCATTTCAATTATACAGAAGGTCTTAGGGTTATGATGCCTCAAGGTTCAGTTGTTCTAAAGCCATCAAAAGGAAGTGCTTATCAAAATGAAGTGCCAATATAATATTTGGGCCCTTGGCGTCTCTTTTCCTTGTGATAAACATGTGCATTTCAAGCCATATCAATCTAATCCCCCAGCAAATACAAGATGACAAATTGTCCCCGTCGTGAATAATAATTAGCCGCTGGCAGCAACAAACAACAAAGATGAAAATAAAATGGGTGTCACTATTGCGTCTTTATCATTATCTCTGCAACAAGTGTGTGCTCGCAGGGCCACTGGCTTCCATAATTCTTTATTTCCTTTTTTTTTTTTTTTTTTTTTTTTTTATTAACTGATATTTCCACTCCTTGCAATGGGGCACACAAACTGTGTTCAACAATTTGCTACTTTGCTGAGGCAATACATCAGTCAGTGTGCAGAACTCTGCAAAAACAGACCTGAAGCAACCAAACAAGATTCCACGGGCGGCAGGGGGTGGAGACAAATCTCTTGTTACTGGAAGGAAGAAAAAAGATGGATGCCTTGTGCTGCAACTCCGAAGGTGAGAGGGAAACGCTTTGGGGCTTTTCACACACTTTCCCATTACCAGAGAAGCCAGCGCACTGTTGATCATACACTGTTTGTGACAGTGCTGCTCTCCTGACTGTCACAGTGTGCACTTCTAGTTTTTGAGCTGCTTTTCAGATCTTGACGCAGTTCCAAACACCAGGACAATAGTGTGAGTCACTGGAGATGAATTATTTTTGAATAGGTAAACAGAGTACTATCGCTCAGGATTGCCACTGGAGGTGCAAATGAACTGATTTCCATTTAGTTTTTACTCACCACTGAACTAAAGAGAAGTACAGTCCCTGAGTAGCAAACGCAAAGTGTGCTCGGTGTTCATTTGCACTGTTAAAACTTTCCCTCGCATGACCTTATCATTAAATTCTAACCACTGCAAGCAAATCATTAGTCTGCACAGCGGTATGGGACGAACAACTGATTCCGACCAATTGAAACAGGCACAGCTGTGGATCCCTGCCCCGGTTCCCCCGCCGCACAGCCGAAACTCATTTCAATTAGGATCGTGGCTGGCAGAGCTAATCATACATCACTTTTAAAATGAACTATATTTCTGAGAGGCTGTGGAGCTTGAATGAGGTGATAGTGTCTCTGGGAGGAAGGCTTAAATGGGAAAAAAATGCAAATATGGGAGTGAGCAGGCATCTCGATTTTGCGTTTCATCAATCACCCCAATTGTATCTTTTGATTAGTCCGTCCAATCAGCTTGCCCTGTGTGTGACAAACCCCCACCTTCTCGAGCCGCCGCACACTGAATCTAATTTAAAAACAACCATGCAGTGAATGAGATTACCATATGTCCCATGTAAATTTGCCACAGGTTTTGTAGTGATTCTAAGCTCAGTGGGAGCAGGTCAGCAAAAAAAAAAAAAAAACCTGACTTAACTTATTACCTAAATACATCCTTATGTATTCCAGGCCTGTATCAGTGAGTAGCTAAAGATGGAGATAGATGGAGCCTTCCTGATTGTGGCACAGAGGTGAATGCAGCATCAAGACGTAGGAAAGTTTCCCTTACAGCACTTTGAAGTTCAAGGGAACTGTGGGAGCAGCGCTGGAAGCAAATTCACTTTTTTTTTTTTTTTTTTCCCCTGCTAAGATCAGCCACACTCTTAAGATACAAACATGAAAGCAAATAGAGCCGTGGGGGGAAAAGCGCACTGTTATTGTAGAGGGCTGGGTTCTTGTCAGCCTATTGAGTTGTTTACATCCACACATTTTGACAAAAGCTGGCGTCCTCAAACACTGGCAGGATGCCACATGACCCGTAGCGACGAGAGCAGCAGGAAACCGTAAAAAGCAGGAAAGAGTCTCCGAACCATGTCCTTCAGGATTATTGTCGGGATGGGGGGGCGAATTAACGGTCCATACGGGTAACACTGCGTTATATGTAATAGTGTGATTCTAACGTTTCATTCCATTCTTGGTGCTATAAATAAATATCAAGCAAATTAGTGTCTAATTTTTCCACTCTCTGTGGAGTTTTACATTTGCTTACATTTGCTTACAGCCACAACACAGTACCATTGTTTTGGCATTCCTGGCATCCTCTCGCATAAATGTGTTTTACATTTCTGGTATCAGCAGTAGAGGCGGGTAATTAGCAGGAGACAAAAAAAAGAACAAAGAAAAGAAGAGCGCAACTCCCACTCGAACTTCAATACAAATCAAATATGTCGATGATTGACGAAGTCATCTCTTGTACTAAGCACCGAATTGCGAAAAACTGTCAAATGAATGGGTGTGTGTTGGATGTCACAGATTACCACTGCACTCAATTATCATTGAGAGTTTAAGGTTTGAAAAAGAAATATTCACAAAATATTTTCAGCCCAGAGTGAATGTGTTATTGGAAATATTCTGGATGTCTTGTGAATAATTTTACACATTCTCCAGTCCTCAGCCTGACCTATTTGGTTTCTTTGAATACTTTGAAATATAAGTTATGTGGGTTTGTACAATGTTTGGCAGCACAGCATGAGCTTGTAATGACGGGCGCTCCAGGGGTCAGATAGGTCTGTTTTCATTCTGTTGTTTTTCACATCTTTAGGTGCAGTAAATGCATTTGTCCTTGCACAGCCATTTTTCCTTCTTTTCTGTTTTTTTTAGGAGCCTTCATTGTCTGCATCCAAATGTGCTTGCTTCTTCTTCATCTTCTTCTTATTCTTCTTCTTAGCCTTTTGATGGCATATTGCCACGTTTGCTGGTGTAGAACTGCTGACACATCCATCTAACCGCCATTAAAACAAAACAGTGATATTTGGCAAAACCCCAGATCACGAACAATGGCAACGTTTCTAAAATCACTTATTTCTCAACACCTTCATAGCGGAAGCATCATTAAGGTTTAACATTAAAGAAAGGTTTTGGTGATGAGAAATACATTTTGGTTAAGGTATAGTTAAGATTCAGCAAACGACTCTTTGTAAAGATTAGATTCGGCTCAGGCAACTACATCACAATTTAGAGAAACATCGTATTTATGGTTAATATCCTGTACAAAAACAGTGCAGAATGCAACTCAATCGGCAGTTCGGTACGAGATTTAGCTGCGTTACGCAAGTAGCAGCAAACGTAGCCTCGCTAGCGTGTAGCGGAGAGCGAGGAGCCGGCTACAGAGTTCCGGTCACTTATCGGCTCACTTCTTTCTAACTCCACACCCACACAGATTGTTCAGACCCAACCAGTTTATCAGACTTCACACAGCCCTCACTGGAGCCACAAACAGCTTTATAGGCTACCACTTTTCTTTTTTTTTTTTTAAACAGTAGTACTCTCCAAGTCCTGGGAACAGACTTTGATGTGGAAAATCGGTTCCCCTTTAAGGATACTGGGTTGGTGTCCTCATGTGCATGCTAGTAGAGCAAGAGATACAAATAAAACTGGGAGCCACTTATCAAACATCTCTCCACAAGAACTAGTGGCCAAAAACTCCAGAGGGTACCTTAAGTTTCGTCCCTATTCCAACTGTGATAAGAGTGTGGAAAGGAAGTTTGAAACAACGTTATGACTGGGTCTTTAAAACGTCTTGATCCATTTTACATTTCATTTCACTTTGCCTTTCATCTCTTCTTTTTTTTTTGTCTTTTCCCAAAAATAAGCTACTCCAGGGCACTTCACAATATCATCACTTGGCCATAACAGACAAGCACCAGACGCTGGTAGGCACATCAGATGACAAATTTTAGTAATCAAACCGCAGGCACAACCGACGGTCAATATTTGTGGCGCAGTGCCGCGCTGGCAGTCTGCAGGCAGGCAAACATAATGATGTGGAACTGTGTTAGTAAGAGCAATGTCATCAGAAATGATTTTGTATTTGTATAAAATCTCACCAATCTCTCCAAACTCTCTCTTTTTTCTGCTAACTCAAACCTGATATAGTTTGCCAAATGTGCATGGCAACTGGAGTCTCCAGGCTGCAGCTGAGTGCGGCCCACACAAGCAGGCAACCTGGCTATTATAGATTATCATTAGGGTGACAAATGAGCCGCACGGAGGGGAATTTTTTTATGTGTCGTCTTCCCTGCGTGTAGGTCATGCTGTTAAATTTAGAGAAATACACAAACTTCCCAAAAGGTGTTGACCGCTTGCAGTGGTTTGATGCACTGGAGCTGCCGGTGGTGCTGGCCATATAATCAATTCTCTGGAAGAGTGAATCATGCATGGTAATTTCTATGAGCGGGACAAAATGTACAGAGCGCTGCAGCTGATGGGTATTGTCACATTGGAGCAAAGTGTGATTTTCTCCGAAAGCATCTGGCAGTTTCTTGAAAGCAGTTGCAACAGACTTTATTTCCCTTCTGTGCTGTTGGCATGATGGGAGAGAATGACAGCAGTAAGGTGATGTAATTGACGCTGCACTTTTTGGTTTTATGCTCAAAATGATCAACGGGTAAATTGCAAAAGTAGCCGCTTCCCTTTGTGCACCACGAAGAATGTGTCCTTGCGGCAATAAATAGCAAAGCGTGACTCCGTTTAACCCCAGGTCGAGAATATCGTAATAAATTAAAAGCTTGTAAATATCACAATGTTTTCATGATTGCGAGGATGACATATTAGCGTCATAAAAATATTTCACATAGTTATTTCCATTGCCCCCGGGTTATAAACGAGCGTTCATGGGGAGCACAATGAGACAGATAATGTCCATGCTTGAATAATGCATATTCATGGCCTGGATACTAAAAGTACGAGTTGAAGCCCAATATGTTTTAATGAGCTTGGCTCTCAGAGTGAGAGACTAAATTTCTAATTTGAGTTCCAGACAGAAAAGGTTAAAGGAGCTCCTCTCTGCCAGATAGAGGATGAAATAAAAGGGGAGAGTGATGGTGTGTACACTGCAGCCAAGAACCTCCTGCCAGGTTACATCCACAAAATGCTCATTTTTCCCTCTCCGGATCACCTTTTCACATTGCGAACATACGCACGCATCTCGACTTTGGATGGTCCTTTTTTTTTTTTTTTATGTGTTGCATAATTCACACAGTATCCGTTTCAATGCAGAAAATGAATATTGAAATATGCTCATATTTTATTCAGGTTATTTGCAGAGTTAATTGAACTACGAGAAAGTCCTCAGAGGACAATGAGTTTCATCTAATCCCATTTTATTATCTCTAACCTCACCGTCTGCTTTAATTGACAGAGCTGCTGGGATTGCGTTCTAATTAAGGCAGTGTCAGTTTGACTCTGACGACTCCCTTCGCGATAAAAACACATGCAACCTTTGATTACGATCAAAACTTTATCTAGATAGAAGGAATAGTTCTGAAAAAAAACAAAAAAAAAAACAACGTGCTCTCTATCTGAGTTGCTGCAGCAAACATCCTGAGGGGACAATAAAGCCTGGGTCATAAAAAAAAAAAAAGAAAAAACGTTCTTATCTAACATGCTAATTGTTATTAGATATTTAACATGTAGCAATGTCTCTTCACACTGTCTCCCCTCCCCCCCCCCCCCCCCCCCCCCCCCCCCCGGACATGCTTACAGTGATACAAAGTGATCTCAGATCTTTTCAAGTACGCTTCATTTAATCCGCAGCACAATAAGTCCGCAGAGAGTTAATAAAGCAGGATCAAGGATGTGACAGCGATTGTGCTGTCATCGCATGCGCACCCCCTGCCGCCGCGCTTTTACAGTAATGAGCAGGGACGTTGTTTCCTCATCCCCTCAGAGGCAAAATCACATCTAATAGCAGAGGATCTTCCAGATGGGTTTCTCCCCACGTCTCTTATTTTGTCTCTCCTGTTTACACACCTTCTTGCCTTTTCAGTCCTAATCCGTGTTTGCGTTCCCTCGATCCTTGATATATGATCCACATGCACGGTGGCTATGAGCTACAGCACGTCTCATTCCCTACATGCCTCTCACAGAGTAAAGTGGTTTCCTCGACTTAGTGCCCACTTTACCAAACATCAATCATGTAAAATGCATGTGTTGTCCCCCTGAGGAGAAGCCGGTCCGACTCACATTTTATCGAATACATGATTCCCATGAACATTTATTGCAAATGGATGCCTTTATGGCGTCTATTAGTCTCCATGGCAGTGTTTAAAAACTATAAAACTAGACCTTCCATTTATCTGGGTCAACCTGCTCTGAAGACATATCTACTACACTGGAAGTGCATTTTTCGGAGGAATTTACTTGGAAGGATTTGAGGTTATAATGTTGAATTATGTGCAGTGTTTTGCAACAGAGTGCCAATTTTATGGAGAAAAAACTGCTGTGCTTGGACTTCCATTCAAATTATATATATTTCTCTTTTTTTTTTTTACTTCAAAGGAAGATAAAGTGGCAAGGAGTGTCGGAGTTTGAAACTGTGTGGTGTTGAGATGCTTAATAAAAATGACTGCAGACACCAGCCACCTCTTGAAGAGCACACACTTTTTTTCTTTTTTCTTCTTCTGGTGAATCAATTATTGATAGCTATATCTTTCTGGTGTTGGAGGGAAATGTATGATCAAGGTGCGGCAGAAAAGCTTAAGTTAAGAAACTTGCAGCACACAGTAAGACCCAGAACAGCTACTACTGCACAGCATTTTATTTGTGCTTCCGACATCAAAAGTATTGCAGTTTATCTCGCAGTCAGCGTTTCTGTCCTACTTCACACATAGTATGTACCCGCTCTGAGCTGTGCATCAGGAAACATCAGCTTCATCCGGTTGTCTGCTTCATTATTTGCACAAAGGGGACTATTTGTACCAAACAGTAGGCCATATCACTAAAATAAAGTTCCCTCACCAAATGTGATGTCCTGGAAAGTGACACAAGAGTGGGCTTGGAAATAAAAAAAAATTAAAAAAAGGCACAGGTCCAATTTGACTCTAGGCACATTGTCCATGCAATTATTTTTTTTTTACAGCAGAGCGGCAGTGCACGCGCAGCTGCCCACAGTGGCCTGGCTTAAAGTGGTCACATTGAACAAGCCCTTTAAAGACAATAATCAGGACTTTTCTTTGATTTCTTTAGAGGTAAAATAAATGAAACTAGTGATGTGTCATGTGAGTGCCTGGGCTGATATTCAGAGACTAGGAAGAGCAGACTGAAAATAGCTGGAGGGACCATTTTGGTCTGATATTGAAGTCACCAGAGACTTGTATAAAAAAAAAAAAAAAAAAAAAAAAAAAAAAAAAAGGGATTCTTCTGGTCCTGTATATTTCTGTCTTTTTCATATTTATTTATTTCTCATTTGCGTCAGACAATTACGTGTTCGCTTTTGTCTGCCTCAAATGTCAGATGGGGATAATTTGGGCAGGGGGGGGGGGGCGTTCCATTGATTCCTGTGCACTTTACAGACTAGTAAAAAAATAACCAGTAAATAAAGCCCAGTGGAAACATTCGAGAGCTAATGCTATGCTAATAAGGGTTGATGATCAATCTAACCTTTAGAACTTGAGTCAGTATTGAGTCAGTGGTTTTTTTTTTTTTGTTTTTTTTTGCCCTCGTTATTCAAATATAATGTGTGGTGGAGAGCGGCCAGTTTGAGAGGTCAGAAGCTGGAGCAGCTGAGCCTGATGGCTTTTGCGTGTTGAAATCTGGCAGAGCAATATTTTTATTTGAAGGGTACTTGTGCTGGCTGAGTACCAGTGGTAGTCTGTGTCACATTAGAGAATCTGACACAGGATGACAGCAGGAGCCCAGTGTAACATAATCTGCCATAATCCTTATAATATAAGAACATTACGTTTGATAAACCGCTGTGATAAGGAATGAAAGTGGTCAGCGCAAGGATTTTATTGAATACAGATATATTCAAGTGTGTTAAACCGCCAGTTCATTTCTATTTCCCTCAACTCTCACTGGGTTCTTTTGCCTCGAGGAGCAGCTAACCCCAAAATAATGTCCTAAGTGTCCAATGAGGAAGTTCTGTTTCGAAGGCTTTTCCAATACTAGCAGTGGTAGAATGTAATATTTGTATTCAAGTATTAACGATCAATTTCCGTACACATTTCAGAGAGAAATATTGTACTTTTTAATTGACTAAATTTATATTTTAGCTAAAGTGTCTGTCAGGTTCATATTTTACGCAGCTTGAACATATGATATTGGCTCTACGATCCATTTAGTCTGCATAATGAGAGCTTTTACATCTGGTATTATACTCATGTTTTGCTGATAATAATTTCACTTCAGTGAAAAATGTTCTTTGAAAGTTCTGATGAATCCCTGTTCAGAACAGCCTTGACTTCAACCACATACAACCTGACCTCATTCAACTCGTATTTCTGTATTTTTTTAATTCTATTTAATTTTCTTTATCCATTTATCTATTTTTTAAGGTCAACTGCAATTTAAAAATTCAATGTAAAACACAGAAAAACGTACTTTCATAGAAAAGGCTCCTTGAAATGTCAGTTTATGTTCAGACACATAATGAAGACATTCTTTAATGATTCATTCTTTACATTTATTTATCCGTATGAAAAACAGAGATAAGGTTAAATCAAAACACATTTTAAAACATAGACACTTCTCTAACTCTAAAGTTTTATTCTTATAAAGGTTTGGTTAAACTTCCAATGGATTTCTGTTCAGAACAACCTTGACTTTAATCATAACATTATTTGAATGGCTGAACATGTGAAAAATGTCAAATACTGCATTACATAATTGAATATTTTTTCAATTGACGTTTTTGTTACTTGTACTGAAATAAAGGATCTGAATGTCTTTTCACCACTAATGGAAAAAGTCAGGCAAACACTCCACTACTACTATTTACTACAACATATGAACATTTAGAGGTTAAAAATTGCAAAACCATGCATCATCATTACTCTTTTATTTCAAAAATAATAATAAATAATAAAAGATAGTCATTGAATTTGTGTCTGATTTGATTTATTTCCTTTTTTAAAGTTGTCTTGACTGGCTTTTTTTTGGATGAAATAACATTAATACATTTAGAAACCCTGCTCTATTGCACTTATGTTTGAATTGTTTTATATTATTCCTAAAAACAGACACACCTTCACTGCAAATTTGACTCAGCTGTCAAATAATTTTTCCCTTTGGCTTGTTTTGCGTAAGTCAGAGGGAACACAGCTAAAACATAATTCCCATCATGATTTGGCTGGATGTTAAAATAACCATTATTTTCCAAGCAAGAGACATTGACAAAGATGCTTTAGGTCGTGAAGAAGCTCTCCAGTAAAGAGCCTCTAATTTCTAGAACATTCTTCAAAGTGATGTATACATTGCTTTAAAAGCATGACATAAATGCCTCAGCCAGCAATACCCGACCTATGCATCTTCCTCCACCTCCTCCTCCTTCTCCAGCCAAGCAGAGCCGGCGACATGCATCAAACCGAGCCGAATTGACACTGCCCAGCACGCGTGACATTGATATTCATGGCGATCACGCAGGTCACTTAGACGCGTAGTAGGGGGAATTATGCAGAAAGTGCAGTGTGATGCAGAATTGTCAGACTATGGAGCGCCGGGGACCAGAAGATGCCCTTGGATCGTCCCCTTTCGTGGACTCCAGCATAGTGACAGGAGTGTGTGTGTGTGTGTGTGTGTGTGCGTGCTTGAGGATCCGTGGCAATTTGTCATCATCTCAATACGTCGCCATGCTGATGAAGGCCTCGTAGACCAAAATATCAGTTGCTCCTCATGAATATGTAAACGGCGAGATGAGGACGGCCACTCGGAGGAGTTGGAAGAATTTGTCCACGTCGGAAACATCTTTACACAGCAATCATGGCATATTTGCGGAATTAGCATCTAATAAGAAGCAAACACACAAAACCCTGATGTGCAAAAGCTTTGATATACAGAAGTGACAAAAAGAATAAAAAAAAAAAAATTATACAAAAGAGGGAATCCTGCAGGAAAAAAAATGCAGCAGCAACAAGAACATTTCTTCTTCTTTTTTTTTTTTTACGCTCCCCAAACCTTTCCCAGCCGTTGAAGCAGATCCTTAAATTTTATGTGAAAGACGTCAGATGGTTTTCTGGGAAAAATACTGAAATTTGCATATTGCGTTTTGACAGAGTCATCCCATCTCTCAGCAGAAATGTATCAGCAACGCTGCAGTGTGGAGTGAATGGAAGCGATTCCAGTCGCCACAGTCTGCTCATGTCATTCTCTATCTAGGTCACACAAACTGGGAGACTGGCGATGCTAAATGGCATCATTACTCCACTAAGTGTTCCTCTTTTGACTTTTTGTGCATTCCTCTTGTACTTTTCAAAATGCTTTTTATTCGAGATGGCAATTTGGCGAGCTGGAAAATAAAGGGGCGCTGAAGCAAGTTGGATACAAAGTCTGGGTGTTATCCGAGGGTTCTGAGGGCTTTGCACTATTATCGGAGGATCAAACATCACATTCTTTGATCTGGAGTGATTTGGGGGAACTTTCAAGTGAGGTCATAGGGACTACAGAGGATGGCTGGTATCAAAGTGATTGGGTTATGAATAGGAGCACAGTCTTCACAGGAAATACCAAACTAAGCTTCTGAATAAGCCACCAAAAAAAAAATCTGGCGATAGCATACCAAGTTGCTACTGATGTCATGGAGCTTTATTTGGTCATGAAAAGGATTGTGGAGATGTGATCACAGCATTTCTAATCCATCATGTAATGGGTAATAAAGAAATGAAAGGATTTGAAAGCATGTGTGAAATGTGCCTTCCAGAAACAACGGGAGTTTTGCAAGAGCCGTTGTTGCCAATTGTTTGTGGCTTTATTGCACCAATTTCACAGTGGAATTTAGGGTAATTTGAAGCGAGGCTGTCCTCAGAATTACAGGTCGAGAAAAGCATCTTCAACACTGTGCCATTGGCAAAAAAGACGAGGTGTTATTTTCCCAAACTGCAGCATTGTAAACACTGTTAACACCGTAGGCTTTGAGAAAAATGCATTTGTCATCCCGTGAGGGATCCTCCTCATATATTCTTATCAGGCGCAGGTGTTACACAAAGATGACACGGTGGCGAATTATCGCTCCGTTCGAGGGTAAAAGTCACAGATGTGGAGCTGAATAGAAGAGAGATTCCTTTTTTTTAAATCCACAGTTGTGTTTAATGGCTCTTCTAATCAGCGCAGTCCTGCGGCGCAGAGGCCACTGTCTGGTTAGTGTCGACTCTTAAGCGTTCTAAAATTGGGAAGTGTTTACAGTGCGGGACCGCGTTCTTTATGAGCCCGTACGAGCCGGTCGGATCTGTTTACAGTCAGACTCTTACGAGACTTATCTGCTTTCACTTTTCTCCTCGAACATGACGGATGGGCCCTGTTGGCAGCCGTTTAAGATCAAGGAAGTTCAAAAGTATCTCCAGGAAGTGCACTTTACAACCTGCCACATGGTGTCCATTTACCTGTTGTAGTTCTGGGTTTGCTTTTCAAAACTATTGACTTATATTCCATATGTTTGTTCTGGTACAGTTAGTGTATCACTTTCAAATGTCCCATTGGAATAATGTGTTATGTAAGAAGCACAATGTGGCTACTTTGTGGGGCAAAGCCGAGTGTATTGTCCATTTCTTAAGCTATTTTTTTGATTAAGTCTTAGTTTTTTTTCAAGTTTTAACGAAGTAGTGAAAATGTAGGTTCCAATGAGCCATTTGCATCAAAACATTTCCGATTAATAAACTTAGTGGTTTTTAGTATCTAATAAAAAAAAAAAGTTGTAGTTTCAATGCAAATATAAGCACAGAACAGGTGTTTCACCAGCTCTGCTCTGCTTTTTTGTGCGTCATCACATAAACAGACTGAACGATAACTAAACTGCTTTCGTTTCCTTCCTGAATCATGACAAATGGCTTCAACTGGAAAACGTTTACACGACGAGGAAGTTCGTGGTTTGCCAGCCGCCTGTTTTCTGTCCGTCCATCCCGGAGGTTGTAAGGAGGTTGTAAGGGTATCTCTTATGTTTTTTTGCTCTTCCGCAACATGTTTGCTTTTCATTTGCTGACAGTTTAGGTTGGAAAATCTGTCTGCTCTTGAGGAGGATATAAACTCATTGGCCAAGCAAAAACAACCGCATTTTTTCCCCCAACCGAGTGAAAAATGAACAAGAAAGAAGACAACTTTAAGCTACTCATCTTCGTATACTGGTATCTTTCAGCGAAGCATTGCATGTTTGAATTATTTTGAATTCGAAGCCGTGTTTTGTGTCTAAACATAGTCACTGTCACATCAAAAAAGGTTTCCAGGCCCAGTACCTGCCCCCATCTCCTGCCTAATCCGAAGGTTCACACGGGAAACGCCTCGCTGTAATACAATACAAATACGACTTACACGATACCTGCACTTTATTATTTTATTAAGGATACAGAAGCCCTGGAAATTAACAAATCCCCAGCATTAAAAAGACGCCTGCATTTACATTTGTTAAAATAAACAGGGTTAGGTCTGCTTCGTGCTTTGCTCACCCACAAGGCGAGTCATCGTTTTTTGCTGAGTGGCTGAATAGGAATCATCTTTCGAAAAAAAAAAAAACTTGCAAAGAGTTCACATTTACATTTAACGATGGAAATTTATTCTTGAGAGAAGCCTGTTATAAAGCCATATAAAGGAATTCAATGAGGTTCTTCTGCAAAGACCAAAAGTGGGTCATAGGATTATGTGAAAGTGTTTCGCAAACAATTGTCTTCTTAATGCCTCAAATCTTGACTGCCCTGCAGGATTATGTGAAGAAAAGAAGCACACATTATAAACATGGTTATAAAATAAAAATAAAAATATTTTGTCAAGATGAAGCTCCATATGAATCCAGTGGAGTCCAGTTTTTTTCAAGTCAGTAGGAGGCATATATATACAGTATATATATATATATATATATATATATATAAAAACAAAGTTTAGTAACACATTTTCCTGTCTTTTCCACAGCAATTCAAAAGCCGTTTGAATGGCGCTTCATCTCTCCGCACCCCCACTCTAATGCATTGCCAGGGCCAAAGGTCATTAGCTCATATTTCACACCTTGACAGCTTCACTCTCCTGTTACAGCAATGAGATACCTGTGCCACGTCCCTGTGGTCATCCTCAAAAACGCGCTTTTAAGTCCAAAGCAATCCACTTGTCAGGAGCCAAGACATGGCATCACTGTGGCCACCTGCCAGTGATTAACTTTTTCAAATTGCAACGCGACCGATTGTATTTGAAGAGTGAGAGTGAGTGTGAATTCAGCAAAGGAAACACTTGTTTAAACATTGATAAGAAAAGTGCTGGCTATAGGCTGTGTGCCAGATGTTTTATTTATTAATAGAAACGCTGTATGTCGGTGTTATTCATCACTGCATTACACTGCACAGTCATTATTCACAGAACTTTTTGCAATAATTAATCTGTTCGAAGATCAACTGTCAAGCAAAGTGACTAAAAACACATTTTTATTAAGTTCACACTCCATCATATGAACCACAATTTTTTGACACAATTCATGGTCTGCATTAGCCCAACAAAAGCGATTTAATGTGATTACTTTCAGTAACTATCTCTCAATATAGTAGTTGTTATTGCCACTCCCGCTCTGGATTCAGATTGCCTTGATACAGCATCTATTCTATTGTCATTTTATTCTCACTGATAACAGCCTCACTGTTTACTGTTAACTGGCTTTACACCGTGGAGGAGCCACTGCTAATGCAAACTAATCATTGCACAATGCATTCGTCACCGCGGTTACTGTGCGCCGCTGTTGCGTGTCAAACTACAACATGCACAGAGATCGACTTCTTTATTAAAACCAGTGCCAGTTTTGTTTTGGCTGCATTGTAAACACATAACCCAGTTGAGCTTCTGCTGTATTTCTGACAAATTACCCGCTCATTGACTGTTTGCAGTATTACCAAGGGCGTTGCAAAAAAAAATCCACCAAGGCTAAAATCTTCAGGGTAACTTTTTCTTTGGAGAACCTCGTATGGCCAGTCGACATGAGGAGCTGAATTTACTCGGTTACATGGATCATTTGAAGTTTATTGATGTAACCCTGACAGTGATACTGGATTAGTGTCCCTGCGAGATACTTTGTGACAAGAGGGCCCAGAGTGGGCATGTACCGAGAGCCTCGCTCGACTTGTTTTACAAGGTCAACAGTCCCACCTGAAACTCCAGATGATGGGGGACAAGTAGTTCAAGGACTCTCGACGGCGTCCGAGAATAAATGGAAAGCCTTGTCCCATATTCAGAAAGCCATCAGGGACCAGCTCAATAATATTGAGGGGGGGGGGAACAGCCCTGCGCTGTCGGAGAGAACGTGGCCGTCTGTGTTTTACTGAAAAATGAAGAGGGTCATTGACTCCCGCCAAACCTTTTATGTTTCTCTCGCTGGTGTTATGACGTTGTTTGTCATCTCAGGGTCCTTGGATGCCCTTTGCACCTCGGTGTGTTATGCTGCGGGTGAGATACAAACATAAACACTGAGAGGAAGGTATGACAATCTGTGTTCTCGCTTCAAAATATGCTGCACTATAGGAAGGCATTAGAGTCAGAGAGTCAGTCAATTAAAGAGTCAGTTTGAGGGGGAAGTGACCTCCTTACATGTATTTCGGTACAAACGAAGAAATGCTCATTTTAATCGTGCATGGTTAAGCATGTTAAATTACACCTCACGAGGTTTTATTATACATCATTTAAACACATTAAACTAAACATCTTGGACATTGAATTAGAGTATATGGCCGCTAAAATAGGATCAACTTCTGTATTTGAAATAAGAAGCAAGAATGTAATTGCTCTCTGCATCACTGAGGGGAAGGATAGTTGTTCTAACCCATGCAGCCACCCACCCCCGTTCCCCTTAAATCAGCCTCCTGTGCACCATTGTTTATCTTCTAGACAAAAACAGTTACCTCACACCGACTTTTTCCTCGCCGGTCATATTTAGATTGCCGTGACAGCCTACCTGAGCTATCTGGGTTATGGTAAACTTTCATGGGCCCCGTTTACTCCTTTGGCTCCAATAATCATCACAAGACGCTGTAGCCTCCTGCTCGGGATTAAAAATTATTTATCCTTGCCTCACCAGGGGTACAAACAAGACACACTCTCGTACATTTCAGGCTTTACAAACAAAGCACATATTGATTTTGCACTGTCACACACATGCTTGTTTTCATCTTATTATGCTGTTTGTTGCGTGACAAAATTACGAAAACCATTTTGAACTGTTTTTTTCAGGTAAACTAATTTCCTGAGGCTAACTTTGTATTTTTGTTTCGGCACAATCAGTGTGATTTGCCTTCTGTCCGAGACAAACTGCTCCTTTGCCCTTGTTTTTATTGCTTAAATGAATGTTTGAAGAAGTGAAAAAGGCAATTACTGTGTGCTATTCGCCAATAATAAAACCCAAGTGATTATTTATGTCAAATAAGCACTTTTGCAACAAGGCCATTCCAGTTAAATCTCAAAAGGGCAACAGTGTTCTGACTTAATAACATTTCTATTATGTTGCATTTGTCATGGTGACTATAGTCTAAAAACAAGTAAAACATAGTTGGACAAAAAGGACACGCATTTCATTAGTATTCATGCAGAATTTTTACCGGCCTACACTCTTCCTCTTTTCCTCTCGTCTCTGTACGTTTATGAAGTACCAATAGATTTAGAAAGCCCCGGGAGAAGCGCACATTTTTTTTCGTCAAGCTCAAACATATAAAGTTTGAGCTTGAGCCGCTCTGGGCGAATTTGAAAAATTGAAATCAAATATTTAGTTTGGCATTGTTGGGAAGGCCTTGCCAACAGCTCGTAGACCATTGTAAGAGAGAGAAAAACAGTTTATAAAATATAGAAAACGTGAAAAATGTTGCAGACTTCTTGGTGGCTGGTTACAAACATGTCAGGAAAAACACATTTGTTTTCGAAAAAAGGAGGATTCATAACTTTAGTAAAAATCCTGGTTATGGCGCTGTAAAGTCGTCCGTGTCTTTCCATCTTGGGAGGGTGTGCGAACTCTGCAGCTTCACAGTGAAGACAGGCTGTTGATGGTCAGTAAATACCCCCAAAACATAGGCGGGCGGCTCGTGCTCTAGTACTCAAGTTAAATACAAAATAGGTCACTTGTAGGTGTAGCAGCCATGGAGTTGTTGGAAGGCAAGTTTGAATAATAAAAGTTATGCAACGACTCAAGTAAGAAAGTACTTTTTTCAATAGGTGACAAGTACATTTTCAAAAAGAACGTGCCCGTTCACCATGTACATTCGTTTGCATGACGATTTATGCCGTGCACAAACAACCCGTGCACACATCAGGTGACAATCTTATGAAAAAAAATATTTGAATAGCAAATAGGCCCTGCTGCTGTTGCTGCTCAGGGAGGAGAGGGTTTTTGACGAGAGTCAGAAGGAGGGACAAGTGAGAGAAGAAGAAGACAGGGGAGCGGGAGAGAAAGCAGGGTGGCCACCAGATGGGAGAAAAAAAATAGAGAGACTGTATATGCATGTGCAGATGCAGGGGCGGCAGGACAGGGAAGAAGACAGGGAAATCCATGTGTTCAGGCAAGAGAGGGAAGAATAGAAATATGAAGGTTTGCTCGCAGGGGGGTGGTGAGGAAGACAAAAGCCAAAATGAGATTGTGTGTGTGTGTACGTAAGAAAGAAGAATAAAAAAAAGAAACAATACAGACCAAAAGGGAGTAAGAGGAGGAAAAGGATTTAAGAGAGAGGACAATGATGAAGAGACAATAAGGGACAGAGAAAAAGAGACAGAGCGGGAGCTCATTCGCTGTGTTTATAGGTCCCAGATGTCCGGAGGTAATTGTGCAGAGGGATTGCTCTGCAGACATCTGGCTGCTGAGAGCTCGATATTCTTTCGCACAGACACACACTCAAACAAATCCATCTGAAGAGCTCCACGTAATCCCATTGGAAGCATTGCTTAAAGCATGTAACCTGGGTTCATTTAAATCAATTCACGTTCTCCCTCTGATGGAGTTCACCAAATGAGGGGGATTCTTTTGAGAGTTCGCCAAAATCTCCTTTAAAATTGACCTAATTCAAAAAGTCTCGAAAGTTTCTCGCAAAACTTTGATGCGGATGCCGACTTTAACAGGTAGAAGTTGTGTTGTACCGCAGTACAACACTACAGGAGACTGTGATTCCACTATACATCTGACAGCTGAATTGAATCATTTGGTTTTGAAACGTCAGATGAATTGTCCATCTTTGTCAGCTCTGTTATTGAAAAAGTTCTCCTCTTTTGCTCCGGGGCAAGACGTTTGTCGACCAACACAGGTGGACTGGGATTTGGTTCAAGTCTTCGATAAATGTTTGATGCTGTTGCCATGTTTCCAGTTTCTGACTTACTTGAAAATTTGCACCGGTGCCTGCAGTCCACCTCGAGGAGCCAGACTGCAGCCTTTTCTATTCCAATCCGTCTTCTTTCTTCTTTCTCTGCCTTTGGGAAGTGATGCCGAAATCCCACTGGCGGAACACCTTTGAGACTATCTCAAATGTTTGTCAAATTTATTATAAAATGCATTATTGAATTTTTGGTTATTGTAGCAACGCTCCTGCAACTGATTCATTTGTCGGCTTTCAAATTTCGTCCGCAGCTGTACACGAATCTAACCGGCACATTTAAGTCTGCATGCCACTTTTGCTTCAACTCTTTCCGCAACTAGCTGATCATAAGTAATGAGCAGAATTGACTGGACTGCTACCTTCAATTCCAATTCAAGATGTGATCAAGGACAGTCCAATTACCACTGTGATTTTGAACAGAGCGAGTGCAGGCCACACTTTCAGAGAATACCAGTTTTCTCGACCATATCTTCCATCAAGGAGCGAATGCAACTGTTTGGTGTTCTGGGTAGTTTGCAATTTTTGTTATCCAACCCGCCTCCATCTGCTTTCTTATGAACCTCAGACCTCTCCATATTAAAAAAAAAAAGAAAAAAAAAAAATTGGCATCCAACAAAACTGCTGTTACTCACATCTTTGCACAATAGTCCTGAAATAGCTTGTGGTAAATACTTGATATGTTCAGAGATATCCTCTTAGAAAACAACGATTGTGGTAACAGCGACTTCAGCTCTGAGATATTCTGCCAAAGCATTTTGGCGGACACTTCTGAAAAGTAGAATTGGCCTTGCGGGCTGCATTTTTAAAACCGGTGCCTTAAAGGCAATAGGTACAAAGTGATGCTAGATACAGGCTGCTAAACATACAAGCAGTCTGTTAGGCAGTGAATGCCATGTTAAACCTCCCAGGAAGCCAAGCTAGAGTAGGTAGCTGCCAGACAATACCAGATGCTTGACAGGAAGTAAAGCCATACAGGAGCAGTCTGTCAGGCAGTTAGGTATGAATTTAACCCCCCGTGCAGTAATACCAGATTGCCCTATCAGTGCCATATGCCTGACAGAAAGCAAAACTATGCAGGGACAGGTTATTGAGCTATCTAGTATTTGCTTGGCTTTGCTAAGCAGCCAGTGCTGTCGTGTGTGTGTGTGCTTTACTACTTTGGCCGATATGTCCTTGGATGAACCCTTCTCCTGCATGAAAGTTGGACTCACTACATGCTCATCCGCTAAACCTACTAGCTTTGTACCTTTCCCTCTCCCTACTTCCTGCATTAGCGCGGAACGCTGGAAGCGGTATAGCCAGTATGGATGTAATTCTTTGAAATACTGGGCTAGCATAAGAATATCTTGGAGACAATGGTTAGTGGGGACACCGAAGGCAATTTTACTTTGTCCTTTTTTTTATACCTCCAACTTAGGAAGTAAAGACGTGATGCAAGGGAAGATGAATGGAATATGTGAAAGGGACTTTTGTATGTACATCTCTTCAATCTGCAGACGCTTATCAGAAAGTGTTCAAACTCGTACTTGGTGGCCACATCATTTTCGGCTCCATCACTCTCTTTACGTTCTTCTTTTGTCGCTAGCTTTTTTTTTTCCCTCTTGTTAATTGACATTTTAAAGCATCTCTCCTTGAATGTCTGGACATCACAGAGACAGCTTCCAGACTTTCAGGATTCAGAGCTGGAGGCTCCATCAGTGCTTGGTGGGCAAAGTGCCTTTCATTCATGCCAACATGTCAGTGCACATGTGCACACACTGGAAAACAATGTGGTCTGGAGAAGATGGGTGCGGGAAGAGCTGTTATAACGCTGGTGTAGCAGGGCAACATGTCCCTGAGGAAAGTATTAGCCTGCCCTGGAAAGTCATATTAAAGAACTTCACACAAACACACGCAGAAGCAAGAAATAGGATTTAAAAATTAATTACTTTCCATCTTATCTTTGTACATACATATTAAGCTGCTGAGATGCTATCAGTTTTATTGTAAAGGAATGGAAAACATACAGTATCTTGTTCTTGATAGAGTTCTTGTGGAGGACGATTCAAGGAGAGAAAAAGGAGCCCAAATCTTAAATCAGGATCCTATTTGAGCTGGTTTAAAGACAAAAATATCGACAATGCTTGTGAACTCAAAGGATGGCTGACGTTTTTAAATGCTTATCCTGCTGATTAGACATCAACATTGTTCTGCAAATATTCAAGTCAACAGGGAATTAAAACAATTTAGCGAACACATACAAGCCATTCTATTTACTTTCATGTCCGACATGAATAATTCAGGTTCCGGTATACTCGGAGCCAATGCATCAACACCATGAATGCACCACCTCCACCTGAGATGTTACGAAGGAAGACACCATCCTGAAATATTTAATCTATTCCGCCTTTTGTTCCCCGCGTCTGAGTTATAGGAAAGGACAAGGAGCTTTAGTCGGCCTCCCCGAGAAGTCGTGACTAAACTGGAAGAAACAGTGGAGGAAGACAAATGCTCCCTCCCACCTCTGTAACCCGCTGTTCAGCCGAAAGGTACACAGTGTGAATAAGTCTTAAAATGGATTATACACAGTGGACCTGGGAGCGGTTAAAGTTTGAGTGGAAAAACAAAATTATGTACTTTCTTTGATCTGAAGCACATTAAGCAGGCAAAACGGATGTGTCACCCAAACTGTATTTCGACATTACAGTTGGTTGCTGCTCGCTTGCATGATCAAGTGACCACATCAAAGGAAATACAGAGGGCTACTGAAATCCTTCCTTTTCCTGTTGGTTGCTATTTCATGCTCCAGATCTGTATTATTGGATAGCATCCTAATTTTCACTTGTGAAGTTAGAAAATTAACCATCACATCACTTGCGTTTTTTTCTTTTTTTTTTTTTTTTTTTTTTTACAAAGACATCTGTGACACATTTTTTTTTTTTTTGGAAAGACATCAGTTTCATCTTTTTACATCTTCCTTCACTCTGTGCTCCTCTCCTCTTCATCCCTCGGCTCACTCTTGATCGGTGGAGCAGGAAATAGATCCCACGGAAACGGGCATGTAACCCAGTTATCTAATAGCCAATTGAAAATGGTCCAATTTACATCAAGCACAACTTGATGTAAATGACCTTCTTCGTAGCACGCTCGCCGCCGTCAAACATCCTGTTAGCGATACACCCGCAATCACTTTTGCACTTTGCCGTGTCACATCGATATGGCTCGCTATGTGAACACGTCCGAGAAAATTGCCACACACACATATACATATACATGCACAATTCGGACCACTCAGACCGAGGACTGTGACAAGGTGTCGAAAACAGCGCGACTTGGTCCTTCGGGGATGGCCGGGGAAAACACTGTCACCGACTTTGTGTGTGTGTGTGGGTGTGGGTGTGGGTGTGTGTGCACATGTGAACTTTTGTCACTTTTTTAGCAATAGTGAGAGACAGTGGCTTGAGGACCATTACTGATATAACCCATGGCAGCCATGTAACAACACAAGGTCATTATATCCAAAATGCAGGATTAATGATAGCCGAATGTACAGTAGAAGGAATGAGGATAGTAATGAGCTCTCTTAGAGTGTTCTTTCACCACTCCTGGGTGCTTTTTTTCCCCCTTTCCAAAGTCAGAGATTCAGAGTCATTAGTAGTTCGGCTCCAATGATAGTTCAATGCAGTTCAGTCTGATCATTTTGATTCAGATGAAAGTGGCCTACTGACAGAGGGCTCTTTCTTCTTCACTCTTCTATGCGTGTGCTCAAAAGGAAAAGAAAGCGAAAGGAAATGAACCTAGAAGGTGGCTCCAGTGTCCCATGCTTTCTTTTTCTTTTTTTTTTTTTTTACTTTATTTTTTCAGAAATTGAGCAAGGCCATTCCCAAATGAAGTTGTGTATTTTGACGGTTTACATTGCATCATCTGTGTTTGGCTTTCTGCTCAAGAACCCCCTCCATATGGTTGATGTTCGCAGCTGTCAATGAAGGAAATGAAACACTTGAGATGCAAGAATTGTGCATGTTAACACTTTAATGGAAGCCATCAGTTAGTGACAAGTTACTTATCAACAAACATTGTGATTGGCAGTTGTATTTCTAGCACATAGCGTCCAACAAACTATTCGATTGTATGCATTTGATATTCAAGACTGCATATAGAATCTTGACGGGTTTTGTTTCTTCCTGTTTATGTTCACACAACACAAATGAACTACCCAAGACCATAGGAATGCCATTAGTGCATTTAAACAGTGGGTCTTATGAAAGCTGTGGTTTTTTTTTTGTTTTGTTTTTTTAAACATAAGGCACATGAACTCTGTGTGGCAGGCCTGATCACCCACATGCCTCCCCACCCCATTCCCCCCCTTGAGGGTGTATCACTCTCATACACCGTTCAGCAGATTGTGTGAATCACATGTTAACGGTTCACGGCCTTAGTCCACACAATTTACACTCGATGTGTCCCGCTGATGATGAGCATGTTTGAAAATCTGTGTTGGGAAGTGACACATCATCTCCTTGCTAGCGTGCAGGTTTTCTGCATCACATACACTTCCAGCGTCACACAGTATGAACTGTCAAGTCACGATTATTACCCTGAGAAAAAAAACATTGTAAAGTTGCACATTTGTTAAATAAAGTTTTTTTTTTTTTTTTTTTTAACACATCACATGTAACTCTTAAAAAGGACAAATAAGTCCATTTTGTTTCTGCCCTATAAAAATAAAGTAGCCATCGGATGTTTTTTTTGTGGTTTGACAGAATACATTACCTCGCAGCTCCTTTTGCAGTTTGTTATGAACACTTTAAAAAAGCAAGACTGTGTTTAAGATGGTACCAAATAAGAGGTAATCATCTAATTCAATACACAAGATAATATAGTATGTCCCTGGCAACAATTTATTCCTGATAAATGCACCCTTATTCTTTGTTTAACACTGAGCCAGAACCTGTAAACTTGTTAAGCCAGCTGGCAAGTGGCCTCTGGCCATTAAAGCAGATGGAAAATCACTGAGCACAGTTATCTGTGAGGCCTGATCAATACCCACAACTAAATGTTTACTTCAGCTGGAGCTGACTTTTAAGGCTCTTGGAACTTCCTTTCCATCTCATTCTGTGTTTTCACGTTTCACTAAAGTTTGCTTTGGATTTACTCATCTTTCTCGTTGAAACTGATTATATTTGAGAGATGTGTGTAGAAGTGGCTCAGCAATAAATGCATTGTAAATTGTACTAGACACTAACACTCAATAAAAGTAAATACTTATAAAAGGTAGAAAGTTCTTAGGATGGTCATGTCCCCTACTGTATGTACGACGCGGTACTAGGGCCATTGTGTGAGGCAAAAATAAAAAGATTTTCAGATGAAAGTCATAATATTAGGACTTTAAAGTTGCGGGAGAAATAAGTTCTTGGTGTAGGTTTTAGGTCGTAATACTGTGACTTTATTCTAATAATATCATGACTCATTTCCTTGTAATATTCCAACTTTATTCTGAAAATTTCCCACTTTGATATCAAAATATTCGGTCTTTTTTTCGAGTAAAATTACAAACTATAGTCCTGACTTTTTTTTTTCCTTGAAATAATATGACTTTACGACGCTTTACGTAAAAAAAAAATTACGACCTCATTTCACAAAAAAAACCCCGTTTTTTTGGTGTTGTAAATAGTTTTTCCTCGCAAGATTGCAATAGCGGTTTGCAGTTTGATTCTCATGGTTCTACTCTTTAATACTTCATCTGTTGCCTGCTTGGGTGGGGAAGTGAACGGGGCAATAATGTCCTCAAAGGAACCTTGCTGGGTTCTTCACAGGCTGGAGAACGACACTATTCTCCCTCACGTGGCAGTGGGGGTGTTGCAAGTCTTCCACAGCAAGCCTCTTCATTCAGGAGGGATTCTTCAGTCCCTGCACGAAGAGTTATTTAAATGGTAATCGGCTGCTTACCACCTCTTCGGTTTACTCTTTCCTCACTTTCGTTGACTCTTTGGGGACTTCATCAGGCAGTAATGATCAATACACCGGGCCTCATTTTTCATTGAAGTTCTTTTTCAGTTCCTCTGTACCAAAAATCGTTACCCTGCGACTGTTGTACAGAGCCTCACTAAAGGCACAAAGCATGGAATTAAGAAAAAGAGAAATCAATCACTGCGATTGCCGGCTTAAAGGATTTTTTTTTTTTTTTTTTCGAGGTTTGTTTTCATCCCTTCAGAAGAAGCTATATGCTGCCACTCAACTCTGTACTTGAAACAACTTGAAAATTGCCACAGCTCCAGCTAGGTAATCCATCATAGTAAACACGAAGACTTAATTTGCTTTTGTCCGAGCTTGTTTAATCGTTATTTCATTGTGCCACAGTTGAGTGTCTTCGTATCAGTGCGGCATTATTTTACTCTCCGCCAATCACCCACAGGAAGGTGTATACTATGTCTCCGTCAGGGAATAATCCCTCAAAACATGTCACCTTCCAAACGTTGTCACTTCCACGGTTTCCCTACTAAGTGTCTCTTTTGAAGCTTAATTTTATCTTTAAAAATAAATAATATAAATATGCAAATTAAATATGGATTGTATTGCACAGTAAAATGGGGACAAACGATATGAAGTAGACTCAAAATGTACAAGTATTCACCTCAAAGTTGCGTGCTCACACTGAGATGGAAATTATTGAATATGCCCAATATGAACGTTTGGAATTTGACATTTTTTTAATTTTTTTTTATTGTTTTCAGTACAATTTATGTGGCATTTCCAGCAGCAGATTGTGAGTGTTTATGCACTTGCACTTACTATTGATTTATGTTAGATAATTTATTTTAGGCAGCTACCTTGAAGCTGTGTGTGGGCTGTGTCTAAAAAAAAATGTCATCCCCCCCCAACACATAACACCGATTGTAATTAATCATAAAAATCCATATTGACAACTTGCAAAAGTACACTACAGTAACTAGCTGACAAGAATACTCAAGTTTTAGTTGGCCAAGTCATGCAAACCGCAGTGCCATCTTTATGTGCTCATCTTACTTTCCTATACAAACAGTGCATGTCTGAATATGCAGCAGCAAAAAAGAAACATTGCACTGATTGAGATAGCCCGTAATCGTGAGTCAGGTCAGGTGACTTAGGATAAAGAGCGTCAAAGTCTGCGTTAGGAGGAGGGCGGGGTGGATGAGTCAAACAAACACTACCTTTCACCCAGGAAACGTGTACGTAAGTTATGTTCACTGTACTTATTCGAACCCGAACCGAAATGTTTTCCTAACCCTAACCAAGTAGTTCAAACACACAAAAAAATTACTTCTCGGAAGATATCATACGAACAGTTGTATGAGAATACGTCAATCCAACATGGGACTTAGACAGGCGAAGATGATGTATATAAAGTGAAAAAGAATAACAGAATTGTGAATATCATGTGACACAAATAAGGTGTAAAAAAACTGAAGCATGATGCAGGATAAAGCCACAAAAGGCTATTTCTTGTCTAGTCTTGACAAGTGTTAAAAGAAAAAAACTACAAAAAAAACTATTAAAAGCATAGTGGGTGAGCCAATTTACAGACTTTATTAGCCCAAAAAAAAAATAGACTGCGGCACCTTTGACTGAGCTGTGCAAGAAAACTAGTTGAAACACATTTCTTGACTAAAATAACAGCGGGTCTGTTCGAACAGGTGAGTTGTGCAATAACTGCCGACTCAGAGGCTGAACGCCGTGTACGGCCCCCACTCAGGACACCGCGGCTCACACACTTTGCAATCACATTAAATCGTTCATTTTATATTTTGGCCGCGAACAGTGAAGCTCTTAATTGTATATTACGTTGCAGCTGGCATCTCTCTCCACTCATCTCAGTTCCTAACTGTGTATGGAAGCGCACAGTGAGGAAACCCGATTACATCAGTATTCCATCCATTTATCTGTAATTGACACTCGAAATTTTCATGCACCAGCACAAGTTTTGTAGCCCTGGAAAGACACACCGGAGCGTCACCTTAAAATAGACTCACGTGTGTATCACAGCTTTGTCTGTAGAGCCCAAATAACATGAAAACTCCTTTGGTTGCCATTCATAACCTTGCAGGGCCTCATTATCTTGACACATGAGGGAATGAGGCTTGTCACTGTATTTCACATTTTATCCACGGCTGAGCACGAAGCTGCCCCGAAGTCCCAATGACTGCTGCATATCTGTAGCTCCTTTTAGCGACAGTAACCTTAAACGTACGTAACCCTGTGCGTGCCTTTGTGCTGCAAAGTCCGTGAGATTTACATGATAAAGAAAGGCTTGTTTTTGCATGAAATCAGCAATTAAGGATGCATTTTCCTTTCCTCAAAGCCGGTTTTCCCAGGCAATATCTCGGTCATTTAGATGTAATGCTGGCCGTTTTTATGAGATAATCCATCACCACAATCAAACTGCTTAAAGAAGCATTTTGCTCGGCAGCTGAAGAATAATTTCAAGTTTGCTGGTTTCTTAATAAGCCTTGCCAGTATAAAACCTCTAATTGTTTCACAGCTTTAGATATTATCGCGGACTTTCTCGGTTGTGAGAGGAATAAATAACCTCCATATGTTGAGATGTTAATATCTAACAATAGCTATTCAGTTTGTCACAGTAAACGATTATTAGTAGGTAGCGTTTTGTGAAAATAAATCTTACAAATAGCAAAGCTTACTACTACAAAATGAATAGCTGGTATGCTAGCGAGCAGCGCTTTTTACATCCGCTCTGTACGTGAGGATGAATAGCACTTTCTTTCCGTAGCTAGCACAGCAGCTACTCGGTTCGTATTAGTCAATTCTGCGAGTTTTATTTCAGAATAAAAGACCACCCAAATCACCAAGCCCTTTACTGACATTTGAACTAGTTATTTTCATAAATATTTTCTACCACCAGGCCGCTGAGTATGAGGCCTTCGTAAAGTGCGAGTGTATTTGTTTGGCTCCAAAATGACAGCTGCCATTGTCACCTGAGCCCCACCTGTGAGAAATGAACCCTGCCGACACAGCTGACACCTTTTACATCACCCTTCCTTACACGCAAAAAAAAAAATAACCTGTTTCCATCCATGATATGCTGCCAGGCCCTCAGCCAAAATGCCTCTAGCATATATAGCATCCTATTGGCCAAGTACGGCCATGTGATGTATCATTCCCCCACCCATTTGTTTGTTTGTGCACTCTGTCAGTGTTTGGATTCATTTATTTAAATCTACCAGTGAAGTCACATATTGCCAAAAAAGCTAAAGCAACGTTGAATAAAAGTGAGACGGCAACAAAAGGTCAGTGTCCTCCAGTGCTGGCAACCCTGCGACGCATGTTAAGGACAGCCAGATGTCTGTTAATAAAAACAGTAGAATAAGAGAAAGTGTGGAGGAATGTGAAAAGTGTCCTCAGGCTTTACAAGTGCATGGTCAAACAGTGATTGACAGGAAAGAGCTAAGAGGGCATAGTTTAAATGCCTGAGTGACTTCAGTGTCCTCATGCACACAGGAAAACAAGCTGGAGCCAAAGAAGAGGAACTGAAGAGAATTCAGAAACACTGCAGTCACATCCTTGTTATCTCCTGGAGAATTTGGGGACCTGTTCTGCAATACAATCCCAGTGTATCAAAGAGATTCGATCTTTGGAGATTTTCTCCACTCCTCGTCTAACTTTCCGAGGGTGCCGCATAATGAGATTCCGCTTAAGTCGGAGGAGGCTGTGGCTCATTTGTGTAGGTGCTGCAAGGCGGCTATAAATAGCCCAGAGGGTGATGGAGCAAAAGAGGCTGCATGCTTGAAACTCGATGAGCATGGGACAGATAGTGGCATGTCGCTGCATTTTGTTTTGTGTGCGTGCGTGTGTGTGTGTGTGTGTGTGTGTGTGTGTGTGTGTGTGTGTGTGTGTAAGGAAGGAACGCGCAAGAGGTTGTGTGGGAGTGGAAAAAGGAAGAAGCGTGATTAAGTGTATTTGTGTGTGTGTGTGTGTGTGTATCATATCAAAGCTGTTTTCTTCAAGATTCTAGCAATGCGAGATTTTGTCCACATAATGTGTTATTATCCAGGGCATTTATTTTGTACACAGTTTAGGTTATACTCGAAGGTCCACGCCTGGCAGAGAGCAACATTAACACAACTATGCATGAAGAAGGAGCAAATTAGCAAATTTAAAATGCATACTTCCACACAGATCATAAAAATGACCAAAAATAACACCCAAGAGAAATATAAAATGAATGCACGGCTGTAATCGTTCTTTAAAATGTAATTTTAAGAATATATTTGATATCATTTAAGCCCAGATAAAGTACATTTTGTTGCTAAAGTTGCAGCCCTTGATATACTGTAAGTGTATGCAGCCAAGTTACTTCTGATTTGCAGGAAAAGCATTTTTTTAAATGTTCAAGTAAAGTGTACACGGTTATTTTTGTAGTATTTGTATCACATAACAATGTTTAAATATTCAAAACAATAAAGTGAAATGATCAATTTTGGAAAGAAACAAAGAAAGTCTTTGTGGGAAACAAACACTCATTAGGTGAAATAATGGGTACACACGTTTCTACTGTTTGACAGGTAGACATCACTCAAGGATGCAAGTCCCCTCTTTGCAAGTTTATTCAGAAAACACCACTGAAAAAGTACATTTTCTATTCAATTGAATTTTTTTCAGAAACACAGAATGACACAGAAGTCCACACTTGGTGGAAGTAGAGTGATAGCCCCCTGTTGGTAGTGTAGAAATGTCTGTGTGTGTGCGTGCGTGCATGCGTGTGTCATGGATAGAGAGAGAGAGAAGTGAGGAGAATTTGGGAGAATCCGGCAGAAGATAGGAGGAGAAGAGGCCAAACTGCAGGGGATCACAGCCTCCTTTCACCAAACTGACAGCAGGCTCAAGCTCCTGCTGAGAAGAGGAGTGTGTACCCAGTTACACAAATCCCCTTATGCTTGTGCACCTTTAGATGTGTGTGTGTGCGGGGCGACCGTGCTGAAGCGTGTTGACCTAGCTCACAGCGGATATGACTGGAGCCAGAGCCCAGTAGCACCAGGGTGGATGACAATGCAGTGTCAAAAGCCTGAACAGTGTCCGGTTCACCCCTTGAACACATCACATACCCAGCTGAAAAAAAAAAAAGAACTAAAAGGAAATTCTCCAGGGGCATTTGGGCATGATTCACCTTGTCGGTTAGACTCACATTTGTCTGTGTGCAACGTCGGGGAAGGTGATGGTCTGCATGCAACGCGTGTAAAGCCCACACGTGTACGACCGATCATTTGTGGAGGCAGGAGTTCAACGTTAACACCAAATATTGATCCGCTGCAGCCGAGTTAGTGCAGCGAAGCACGCACACACACGCACCACCAGAACCCGCTGATTCACAAAGTGTGAGCGTTTGTGGGCATGTAGGAGTGTGTGATGTTGTCATCAGGAACAAATTAGCCTGGGCGGCGAGATTAGTGGTGGGTGGTATCGAAAAAGCACATGCTGGCTTAAATGAGCATGGAAACGGTAAACGCTGGGGGTGGGGGGGGGGAGGGCTGGGCCCACACACGTGCGCACACACACACAGAAACAAATACACACAAGCATCCATGTTATAACTATATGCAGCCATGGGTACAGAGCCATGGAGCGTCAAGCTGGGACTTGTGCATGTGTGGTTTCGTATGTGTATTGAGTGCTATGCAAATTTACAGTACGAATGGGGGTCTCAGTTTCAGCGAAGCAACAACAACATAGACCAAACCAACGACCCCTCCCCCCCCCTCGTGTTCTTGATTGCCTGCGTTTCCCCCCTTTTCCTGTGCGACCAGTATTTACCGCGCTCCCCTGAAAAAGGCTGACATTTATTACAGGCGTAGGTACAGCAATGACTGCGTTTTATAACACCGTCCTGAATTACATCCTGAAGCCTCTGGAGGATTGAAAAGAAAAAGAAAAGTGTGTGCGTTCTTGTCAAACAAGCTATCCAAATGGAACTACTTGTGCAGTCATATTATATATATATATATATATATATATATATATATTTCTGCTTAAAACTACTCCTAATTAGGGATTTTCTTTTTTTTTTTTTTTTACAAACTGTAACGTGGATTTTTAAACCACAGTCGAGATAAATATTTAATATGTCCCAGATCTTTGGAAAAGGGGGAGGACAAAAAAGGGTGCCTGTTCCGTGTGGAAGAATATATGCGTCTAAATTCGCTTACTCTCGCAGCTATTGCAGCCTCTATAAAACACAGGTCTACTTAATTGTTTTGACTTAATATAACACAATACAACCAGGCGGGGCCCAGAGGCAAAGACGCTGAGATAATGTTGCATGACGTTTGCAGAGGTAGAAAAAAAAAAAAAAAAAAAAAAAAAAAAGAAGTTCTGCAATCCACTATAAATGCTTTGCACTCTCAAATTGGACGGATGAAAGAAGTTCAAGTTCAAAGATGGCAAGAAATGACTTGATCAGTAACCTCACAGGTTTGCAACGTCAAGAAATAGTCCGTATATACTAGTAACTTTTTTTAATTTTCTGTCTTACAGAGAATTAATGTGTTTGTTTTTTCCTGTCAAGCACAATATTTTCCTTTTCTTTGAGAGCTATCCCTTCCCCTTAAATCCACAAGATTAAGGACTGGCTATAATCCCAAATAAGAGGCTTCAAAAATCCACATAAGAGACTTTGGGGATTTCACCAGGGGATGGTTTTAAGCCCCTAACACCCAGTGGAAGTGTGTCAGTAAGAGACAGAGAGTGGGGAACTCCAGACAGTTGGGGGATGTGACCTGTGAGTCGCGTACGATGGTTAAGATTAGACTTCTGGGACAGGCTTGTTGATTGATTTTCACAAAAACATAAACAAGCGCTTTAACAAAGAAATAAAATGAATAACGATGTGGCAAGGTTGGCCGAAGCCTTTTGGGGGGCCCCTACGTGTATTACATAAAAAAATTTGAGTTGTGTAAACTGAGCATTATAGGATAACAAAAAAAATATATAGTTTAAATAAATACTCAAATTACAAGAACACACGAACAGATGAGCTCACTGACATTTAGATGTGGGATCTCTTCAGTGGACAGAAGCAGCCACTTAGCCTGCGCCTCAGGCCGCTCTTCAAACAGAAGAATCAGTCAGCCAGATGTACAGTGCTGCTTGTTAGGGCTGCCAAATGACTCCCCGTCGGAAAGCCTTAGAATCGGTTGGTTCGCCCAACTGTCCCATCGTAACACATCTGATTTACTATCTCTGGTATTCCGTAGTGGGGGGGTTTTTCTTTTTTTTTGGTTGAAATTTAAAAAAGAGAGCTCTTTGACGTGTACGTTTGAGACTCTGCATCTGCCGAAACACTTTTGAACTTCACGGCTCTGTAAGAACTTGTCAATTTCGTGCCAAACTAACGTCAGCGTTGCATCAACGACCGTTCGACCTCCGCATCCACCCAAACCTACGTCGAATAAGGTCCCCCGTCGTGAATACGAGGTCAGTCGTTCACCTCATATAAGCTCCAAGATGTTATGTCGTAGAAAGTACTCGGAAGTTCAGGAGTTCATGACTTGTGTGTGGACATGAATTTATTATGATGGCTTGGTTTCAAAAGCAAAAACGTCTCAAGGCGGTGTGATTATTCATACATGTAGCAACCCATTAGGCAAACACAGTGCAAAGCATGGTCGGTTCATGCATCGTGTTCTGCATTTACACCTGTCTTGTTTTTTTTTTTTTCTTCCTACATTCCACTTTTGATCAGACACTGTCCTGCTGTACGCCTGTGATCTAAGAATTCTTGAAGGGATCAAACGAGAAGAATCTCAATCTGTTTCCTGCAGATACCTGCAAAACCGTGTCATTTCTGAAGCGATGTCTTGCGACGCGCTGGATGTCCTGTGATTAAAAAGAAGGGTAGTAGATTGAATCTCCATGTGGTCGTCCTCCCCTACTGCTGGTCTCTACACCTCATGGAATACAGAGAGAAAGGGAACGTTTACGTGTGCACGCACGGATCCTTTAGGAGGGCAGAAGAGGTCCAAAGTTTACTCCTCTAATTGATATGAGTTGGATGTACTTCTGGAGTGCGCAGACAAACGAGGGAGATAAAGTTAGACAGAGTTAAAATATGAGGCAGCAGAAGAAAACAAAAAAAAAAAAAAAAAGAGAGAGAGAGAGAGAAAAAAAGAAATAGACTTCACAACTCATCTCTTTGTGCTTTGCGTGACAGCTCTTTGAGGGAGAAGATAGCTGGGCTCCACTGCAGTGGTGATCTTGGCACACTATGAAACATTTAATTGCGCCGTCATTCAGTGGAGGAAGGAATGGCTTGTGCTGCACGTCTTTCTCGAGCCATGAAAGCCCATCAGTGATCCTGTTCAATGTTCCAAGTGGGCTGGGCCAGGCACTTCTTGAAATGGGTCATTAGCTTGTAATATTATTAGAAACACTTTGGGCTACCATCTCATATATCTGCAGCGCAATCACGAGGAAATTTGTTCTAATGTCGGGAGCACAAGTGTGACTTGTGACTCTGGAGGGTGTTGCTCTCTCCCTCGTACTTCTTATCACAGATGGGCATGTCTCTGGCGACCTCGCTGCGTGATCGGCACTGTGTTTCCAAGATATAACAAATATATTCTCTAATGGACATGCATACATGCTGCATATTAAATATGCATGAAAGGCCTTTTCCTCGCCGGTAAAAATAAATTCATTAAATCCGAGGAGAGGGAATACGACTCCTCTGGGATCAGGTTCATTGAGCTTTGTCTGTTTTTATTCATTTTTCTCCCATTGTATAGGCAATACATTTGAATGAACAAGGTCATATGTGGATTCTCACTTGCCTCTGACCCGTGCTCAGTTTCATGCTCTGTTTGAGGCAATTCATCAATAGGCTAGAATGAGCAATTCAAATCCAGTAGAAATGCAAGCAAGCAACACGCCTTTCATGCAGCAAAAATAGTACGGTAGCAATTTGTTTTTTCAACGGTATGCATGTTTTTCAATGGTATGCATGTTTTTCAATGGTATGCATGTTTTTCAATGGTATGCATGTTTTTCCATGGTATGCATGTGACGTCACAGCGCATGGAAGTTGCCTCAGTCATGTACTCCAGGGTGGCTAGCACAAACATTCAGCATCTGCCAATGATGCCCCTCACGTGGGGATATAAAACTCGTGTTAAAAAGCAAAGAGCTGCTGTGTAATTGACCGCAGAAGCAAATTGAGAGCGATTTCAGGCATAATATTTAACAGACTGCCTCAGGGTAAAAAGGAGGAGAAGCAACATGAAATGATACTTTCTGAGGGGCTGTGCAATGTCAAAGGCTCCGAAAAACTATTTTCACATTCGGCTTCTTAGTTTGAGCGCTGGAATCATATATGGAGAAAAAAAAAGAAGCGTGAAATAAAAAAGAAATTACCTCAGGTACTTCCATTCACCCATCATAATTTAGCAATATCTTTAAAAAACAATACAAATGTCATCAGAATTTTATTGTTTTTTTTTGCTTTTGTTTCCAGGCCACTGATAAACCAAACCACTCACACTTAAAGTTACACCTCTTTAGATTTTCAGGAAATAAAACCCAATTATTTTTCATACTATTTATGGTCTGCATTTTTCAGCAATAGCCATACAATATATAACACTATTGGCATTTAGCGCTAACCTCAAAAATTCCTCTATAAAACTATAAAACTTTTTTATTTTTGGACAGCATATCAGATTCGAATATTGCAGAGTGTAATGGAACAGAGGGCGGCGCCACTTTAACTTTGACCTTGACCTTCATTGTGTTGATTTAATACAAAAATAAAGTCATAAATGTTTAATGCTAGAGAGAAAAACATTGGATTTTTAAACCTTTAACTCACCCAGCACCTGGTTTTCTAAAATTAGCATGTAAAAGAATCAAAATATAATCACCAGCAGACATTCTTTTGAAGTCCTCGTGGTTTTGGTCAAACTGATAAATCCTGGCATCTGCTATGACTTCACTAATATCCAGATGTTGAGCTACATTTAACTCATACAGTATGCGTCAAAAAAAAACGAAATTTCTGCACTCAATTTAATGTCTCAGCATCAGAAAGTTCCGATTCCTTTACATTGTCAGTGTTTGCATTTTCCACTCCCACCTCTGCTCAGAAAAATAAATCCAAATGAGCATATCTAGCCACTGTGAGTCATGTGGTGACGAGGGGGTGGTGGTGGATGGTGGTGGGGGGGTTCTGTCATGTGAGAAATCAAAGCTCATGCTATATTGAGTTGAAGGGGTTGTGTACATGCTTCTCAGAATTCAAGGATCTACCTTATTCAATGGACATAATAGGGTTAATCAATAAAATATGATAATGGCTTTTCTTTGAATGTTCTGTACTTCATGAAAGCGCAATTGTTCCCCGGTTGATCTAAGAAGAAGAAAGGTCTATTCAAAAGAACGGAACAAATCAAGACTATTCATGACATCTATTTATATACATGTTCCAATTTTCCCCACCACTTAATCCATCAATTGGTGATAATCTCACTCACACTCTTTATTTCCCTTTACTCCCCATCCATTTACACAATGCTATACTGCATGTGATGAAAACCTGCACACACTCCATTAAAGGGATAAATCCTCTCTTAGATACTTTTAGTGTTACATATCATCAATCTGGGATGTTCACCGTATTCCAGGAGCTATTCGGTGATGAAGTGCTGTAATTTACTTTCTCTCACTATACCCTTTTTGATTTGTAGTCCAGATAGGGATTTCCTACATTTCCCAGCGACTCCCCGAACTTCCAGCTGTGACACATGCATGTGGAGACTAAAAGCGTGGCACGTTTGTAAGACTTTCTCCATGTTCAGAAGAGACCAAAACACGCACTCAATATCTTTCAAGGCTGCATTGCATTCTGGTCCATTGAGGCTTTGTGTTTCTGCAGTGACACCGCCGCAATGCAACGAAACAGACCCCGCAAAAACATATCGTCAGAGGACGGTTTTCTCATTTCTTTCAAGGGGGGGATTGTTCTTTCCGTACAGCAGTTTTCTCTCCCCTACACCTGAGAGGCTGCTCTCAGAATAACAGCTTCAATACAGTACATCCCGTGACTAATACTTCTGATGTTCCGATACACAATTGGGTCACCGGCTTGCTGTTTAAACTGTGTGCCAAGCGAACAACAGGATAGGGGTGCAATGTCCATGGCTTCATAGCAAGCTGCTCCGCTTGGCAAGCCAGCGTCATAAGATTTCCCCCAGGGTAAAAGCTCAGTAACAGACTACAGTCAGGAGTGGGGGTGTACTGACAGACAGTCATAATGGCTCTTCATTCATGGTTGGGGCTGCTGAATACACTACACAGTTTATGGACACTTGATATGGATTACGATCTCTTCAGTGCCCTGCCTTTGATTTCTTTTTTTTTTATGTGTGCTCGGTTTCTTCTTCTTTTTTAGTCAATAGTCGTATTTCCGTCAAAGAGGGGAGTTGAGGTAGGTATTCCACGCCAACGGTGGCTATTGAATACATGCCAACGCATTTGGCAGCCATCGCGACACTTTTAACAGTTTTAATGCGACATTTTCTTCTTCTTCCGTATTCACTTTACATAAACATTTCATGCACGTTTGCCTTCCATTGCCCCAGTGCATGCTGGGATAGGCTCCAGCCCCCGTCGTGCCCCCGAAAAGTAAACGATGGGTATAGAAAATGGATGGTTGGAAAGATTGATGGATGTGCATTTCGCTCTAACTCATCCCCCCATCAATTAAAGTGACCACAGGCGGATTGAAGTGATAACGGTGACACGGGGAGAATTTTAATGTGCCACAAGTCAACTTGTAGTGTCACTGAGGAGTTTAGGCAGCCACTTCTGGAGAGGCAACATGCTAGATAAGAAACCCTGTTTAAAAAACACGAAAAATGTAACTTTACATTGTTAAAAGTACCAATTTGTTTCGCTCAAAAATATCGAAATCAGTGTTTCAATGCACAATAAGACTGTTTCATCACCTGCTACTGGTAAATAACCAGGCATTGAATCCATTAGTGCCACATTCCGTTGAATTACGCACGGTTCTTTGTTTTAATACAAAAGTTTTTATTCTGAAACTAAATAATTGCTTTCTTGATCATTAAACTTTTCATGAAACAATTGAGTTTTATTGTATTTACATTTTATAAGTAAGTTGTTATCCATGATGAGTTGAACCAACTGAATCAATCGGGTGATGTAAAATGGAAAGCGGCCGCCCTCACTGATGCAGTGCAAACAGGGTGGGCACATTATTGGGATGTAGCTTCCTCTGCTCGACTTGCATCGTGGGAAACGTATGATCCAGTGTTTTCGGAGCTTGACTCATACTAAAGACCGAAAGTCAGAATATGTCGGCCTCTACTGCCTTGATTTTCGACCACTCTTTTTTTTTCCGTCTTGCGAGTCTTTCAACTTCACATAAGTGCGATTCTGAATCATTTGGCTGTCCCTTTAAATGACTAATTTTTCATATTTATACAACCCAGTTTAAGGTTGGGACCTAAGATTAAAGAAAATCTATAATTTCCAGTATTTTCTTCTACTCCCTTACAATTAGTGATAATTACTACTTTGCATGCTATGATTTCACACTCAAAATATATGATCATCTTATAAACATGACACACCGTTACATTTCCTTTTTTTTTTTGGTCTTTTCGTACAGCGCTTTGGTCATCTTAAGCCGTGTTTGAATGTGCTCTTGAAATAAACTTCATTATTATTAGCATTATTATAGTTACTCTTCTATAATAATACAAATTCTGAGCACTTCCACCCCTAAGGAACAGTAGCCAATTTCAACTTTAGACCTACATCTTTTCACCTCTTGCACGTACCAAACCCTTTTTGTCCTCCAGCAATCATATCCAACACTGTGATTGTTCTGTATTTCTGCCGCTCACTGTTCATTAAATGTCAGGAGGAATAAAGGCAGGGAAGAGGTGCCGTTTGAATAATGTAATGTGTGAGGCACTAATTGACTGCAGCTTACTACAAAGAACCTGGTGAAACTCTTGGATGCGAAAGAGGGGGTCGATAATGTTGCCCAGAAGAGATGTTCTGTTGTTGTGCTCCCAGATATGAATATTAATGACTCGTGGTTGGGGAACGATGCAACCCATTTTCAACAGACCACCATAAAAAAATGATAACCGGGTGACATGATATGGATTTTTCAGACTCTTCTTTGACTGCATTTCGCTAACAAAGCTAATATATATCGTCTGCAGTACAAATGACACAGAGTGGACACTCCAATAAGTCCACTTTAGTGCCTGCGTTTACGGAGGCAACGCAAATAGAATTATTGCAACGATACGCTGCTGCTTGATGTATCTAAAGTATTATTTAGTTGCTGCCGTTTCTGAGGGCTCATGTGTAAAAAGACCTTGCTGTTCGAGTCTGTTCAATTGCATTACATGATTCTTTGCTGGCTGTGGTGCAAAACAAACGTAGGCAGTGTTCAAAATGAATTGTAAATAGTCACTGTTGGTTACTGGTGTGTTTCTTCCAGGTCTGTGAGCTGGTTTGACTCTAGCCCGTGTGCTTATCGTGCATGTGTGTCGAAACAGTGTATTGACTGACTCTTTCACCATCGGTTACCTTTTCGCTTGTTACGAGTCCTACGATAAGCGCCACTGCTCATGCGTCCATATAATTGCATTACACGTGACAACAGTATGAACATCAGCGTTATTTTTTGCAGCAGCTGCCTCCTAAACACCATCATCCACTCGTCATCAGAGCGAGGTTTTCCATCGCTTATACCAAACAAGAGGTACTTTGGCTCTAATGTACGACTGTTTTTTTATCATTATTTTGCAAATTTAAGCAGCAAAACCTCATCACGGTCACAAGAAAGTGTGTGACGCAGACGCTGTATATGCTATACTGGTGGTGACAAAATCATCTCAAATATAGACAAAAATGCAGAATTTAAATCGAATACATTTTAATAAATGCATTTCTCCTTCAACACAATTATCACTCTCTTATATGTTGTTTCTTTTATTTGAAAATATTCAGATAGTTCTCAGGGATGAATCGAAACTTAAAAAAAGGGAAATACGATTTATGAGGTGTATTTAACAGGCCAATTTCTGATAGTTATTATGTATATACTTCATCAGCTCTTCTAATTGTGGCTGTTTATTTAACTTATTAAATGTACTCAACGGTGTAGCTCCTTTGCAAGATGGCCGCATTGGTGAGCTTTGGTTCAGAAGTTATTCCATTTATTTGAAGTCAGTCCCCAAAGTAAAGAATCTCTCTGAACACAGTAATGCACTTTGCTAATGTCTCACCTTTCGACGAGCATATTGCTTATGAGTCTCACTGGATCAAGCTGCGGAGAATATAATCATTTGTCTTCCCTGCTGTGTGTGTGTGTGTGTGTGTGTGTGTGTGTGTGCGTCCGTGCGTGCATCGGTCTGTTTGCATCCCTCAAATGATGCATGTCTGCATACGAATATATTAACATTTATGTATTCATGTTGGTTTGGTTTCAGTATTTGTATGCAGAGTCCCGCACGTGTACCTGTGCGAGTGCTTCGAAGCGCGAGGTGACGTGTGTGTTCTTGCAAACGATCCTCCGATACATCAATTACGATAGAAAATGGAGGAATTAGAGAAGGTCCACTGTCTTCGAGGAAATGAAAGTCATGCAGAAAAGCAAGGCTGGTGAAAAACCCCGCAGCCATTGTTGTGTGATTAAGGACTAGGTTTGAGCCATCTTGGGGGGTTGAATTATTCACACAGCTGGAAAACCACCAAATGGTGTTTACACAAGTACATGCATGCACATACACATAAACTGTGGAGGCCTGATAACACATTAAGAGAAAATTGTGCACTGTGCATTCTACAGTATCTATAAGATGGACCACGATGCACATTGCACTAACCATAAATCCAGTTCCAAGTTAATGTAATATTGCAACTCTTTATTTCCTGTTTATCAGTTACAGCTTCTCTTTATATTCTGTACAGCACTGAAGGCACACAAAAACCAAAGATATAATGGAACATAAGTATATACAAAATATACAGAATAAATAATGAAATCTAGTTAAGTAGAAAAGCTACAGAGTGTGTGCTTACATGAACCGTCTCAAAGTTGAATGTTTCCAAGAGTATGAATGAAGTGTATAGTGTAAAAGTCTGACAATGTCCACATTGCAAATGTCAGTCGCCAGCAGTCCATTGCTTTTAATGTGAGCTGAGAAACAGAGGAAAGTTGGCCGGAGTCAGTTGGCAGGTTGTCTGCATGGAAAACTGGAGCTTTTTGGGTGAAGTTGCTCGTCAGGAAGCATACACGTGCTAACAGGTGAATACGCCCCGCCTCTAATCAGTTCACAACGGTTTACTAATCAGCCAATCAGCATGAGGAAGAAGCCATTGTCAGACATAAAATAGTGACACGTAACACAATCTCACATCCGCTCGCGCACACAAACACACACTGAAGTACCATACACATTTGTGCCTCATAGTTTCTGGCAGAAAAAAGAACAAAAACAAACAAACAAACAAAAAGTTTCAGCAGGACTCTGTTGATTGTCATGCACCATCTTATGGCATTTGATTAGTGCAATGCATTTTTTTTTTCTTTTTTTTTTACAAGATTACAGTCGTGTATAATATACTTTAAGTGCTGTATTTACTGATTGAAAGAAAAGAAAACATCCTTTCTGTGAATGTCACCAGTTTGTATAAAAATAAATAAAGGACCTATGACTCCATCTGTGCAGTGTATTGAATTGATCAAAATAACTGACAGAATAGCAGTGAAACCTCACTCCTACCACTGTTTTCCTATTTACAGTTGGCATTTTGCTGACTCTACGGCACAATGAGCATTCTGGTTACAGCATTCCAGCTGGCTTATGTTGACAGAGGGTGTAATCAGGTCATACTCAGGATAGGCTGATTAAACAGCAATTCTGGGTCAAGTGGTGATTGAAATTCACCCACTTCTTTTCAAACATCTGGTGAGCTGTGCGGATCAATTCAAATTTAATCAATCGTCAAAAGCTGATTGAGTGGATTTCAAAAGAGGGTTTCAACCCGGGCCCGCTCAACACCCTTTGATAGCTTCTTTACGTTACATTTGGCCAAAAATGACTACACCTTTCACCAGCTACATAACATGGCTATCAACAGAACACAAACTAAACCAGTTACATTCTGTGCTACATTTAACTAAAAGTGATGTGCCCATGATATATATCTCACACTGTGGAAAGTACAGGAGGGCAAACAGGACAAGGCACTACTTGGTTCAAAACATAATATATAGTTATAGTTGGGTTTTTTTTTTTCTGCTTAAACTCAGTTAAATGCAGTTTGATGCTCGAGAACCTCCAAGTAGTCTGGCTCAGTATGCAAGTTAGCCTTGAGTTCAAAGTACTCGTTCTTAGTTTGCTCAAGCATGACCTTGCGTGGTCTCGAGTACATAATTGTCTCCATTAGCTTTAACTCCTCCTGGTGCCCAGGGACCTGCATGTCTACAGCAGACTGAAGCTGGGGCATGTTTTTCCTAAGGTACTCCGTTATTCCAAGCTGCTGCAGCTCCTTCTCCCTCTCAAGAATGTTCCTGTACAAGGAGTTGGGATTTCCGAGCGTGACGAACTCTGCAGGGCACTCGCCAGTCATGGGTCGAAACTTTGAGCTGGGGTTTCCTGTGAGTGGAGAAGTGTTCTCCTTCTCCATGATACTCCGGCAGACGTGATGCTTGGTGCTGGGATCGTCGAGGCCATAATCCAAATCTGCGTCGTGCTCCTTGTGCTGGGAGCAGTAGGTGGGGTTGCGACAGATCTGCACAATAGGACTATGCGATCTCTCTTCATACAGAGTGGCAGACCCTGTTCTTTGTGTCAGAGTGTGGTGGGTAGTTTTCTGCCCGTACATGCTGTAATGTAAGTGGATGGGACTACTGCTGGTGTTTTCTCTGGGCTGCTCCTCTGCTGCCTTTCTCTTTGCCCTTCTCCGCCGCCGGTGCACCACAAACACCACCAATCCGGCTGAGCAGAATATAATCATGAGGACAAACATAAGAAGGCTTAAGATGAGCACAGAGAGTGGGACAGTGTCAGTGAGTGAGCTGAACAAGCCCTTGCCAATGCTGTCGGGCCCCAGGGTGGCGGTCACGCTCTCCTCCCCACCTGGGGACATAGGGTAGTAGGTCCCCAGACCGGGACATAGCACCTCATGACGAAGGCCCCTTAGTTCAGCCTGCATCACTTTCTTTGGGGTGTGACAATAAATGGAGCCAACCACTGTGTCCTTTCTGAGTTTCTCAACCCATTGTTTGAGACTGAGCAAGTCACAGCTGCAGTCCCAAGGGTTGTCCTCTAAATAAATTTGCTCTAGCGAGTCGAGTTGATCAAGCACGTTGCTCACTGGCAGGTGCATAAGTAGGTTTTTCCTCAAGTTTAATTTGGTGAGGGGCACATTGCGAAATATCTGTGCTGGAAGAGAGCTGAGCAGGTTGTTATTTAATGACAACAGCTTCAGGTTTGGCAGGGGATTAAATGTGCCTGGAGCAATCTCTTTGATAAGGTTGTATTCCAGATACAGGTATTCAAGGTTGTGGAGCCCCACAAACATTGTGGAGAACAGTTTTTCAATTCTGTTGCCATTCAAATACAGTTTTTTCAAACTGCTCAAGCTGAGGAAAGTTTCATTATCAACGTAATCAATCCTGTTGTTTGCCAAGTTGAGCAACTCTAAACTATCATATGTGACAAAATCATACTTCAAGAGTTTCTGAATCATATTTCCTGTCATGACTAGTTTAGTCGGGCTTTGCTGAAGTATTCCGATATCCGATACCTTTTGAATGCCTCTGTCCTGACAATGCATCAAAAACCCAGCCACAGGGTGATTGTGACAAGAACAGTGCTCCACACAAGGACTGCCGGGAATGTGAGACGGTGTCGGTACCTTGGCATCATCTTTGGCGTCAATCAACTTGGGACTTTGAGACACTTTGGATGAGGGAGTAACAACCATATCCAGTGACTTTGATGGCTCCTCTAAGTTAATATCTGCATGGGACGGGCAGAGAACATCCCGCTTGACTTTAGCCAGAATGGTCCCCTTTAGGTGATGTGGTGTGCTGCAGACTACATCACCGATTGCTGACTGGGCCCTCATGTTCTCCATCCAGATTTTTAAATGTAAAATATCACAGTCACAGACCCACTCATTGTCCTCCAAGAGAAGTTCCATTATCCGTCCGATGTGCTCCAAAAAGCCAACATAAGGCAGTGTCTGGAGCTTGTTGCCACGTAAGTCCAGGTGGGTGAGGGGCACGAACCGGAAAATGTTGTTAGGTAAAAACTCGATGGAATTATCATTGAGGATGAGGACCTTGAGGCGGATCAGTTTGTTGAAGGCCCCAGGCTCGATGACCCGAATGAAATTAGTGTCAGCTTGGAGAAACTCCAAATTCACCAGGCCTTGAAAAGTGTCCTCTTTCAGAGTGACAAGGAAATTGCTATTTATGTGGAGTTTTTTCAGTGAACCGAGACTGCTAAAGACCCCTGGTTCCAGCTCTTGAATGCTATTACCCCCAATGTGCAGTGAAAGGGCATTCTTAAGCCCTTCCATTTCCTCGGCGCGCAGCTCAACCAAGTCATTTTTGTAAAGGTTCAGGTGGAAGGGCACACCTGACGGGACTTTGATTTGGGAGATTTTACTGATGTTTCTTTGCTCACAGTTGAGGTGAAGGATGCCATCTTTTCCCTCGCAGGAGCACAAGGAGTCACAAGACTCACTTATAGAGGATGATGCCTGTGAGGGATAGATATCTTGGGATCGGGCCGCAGTCAGAAACAAGCCGATGAATATGATGCAGGGCAGCATTTCGGTCTGAGATATCTGTGAAGAGGTGGGGAGAGGGAAAAAAAAAAGAAATTTAAAAAAGTACATTGTTTTAGTAATGCAAAGTTTGGCACATATTTAAAGTATTCTGAATAATGGTTATATTTAAATGTATGAGACTGTTAAATTATATTATGTCCCAATGATCCAAATGTCATACAAGTTTTATGTGACACAATACATGAACTTTGGTTATTGTGTGAAAAAGTGCAAAGTAAAAGTTACATTTACGAGTGGGAAATGAGGGGAAGTCTAGGATGCTGTATAATTGTCTTTATATAGAAAACATGCATGAAAAATATATAACAGGAAAAGGCAAACAGTGTCGACATGCCCACTATTCTACACTTCTTTAATTTTGTAAAACAAAATAACACTCTTTGCAATGTTGTGTTCTGGGTGGACTTGAGGAATTAGAGTTAAACCAAGTGTAGCAGCTAATAATCCATTTTATCATTAGAATGCACGGTATCTACCCAGACACCGCATGACCAATGAGTAAATACATTTCGCAGGTTGGGCAAAGACCGTAAGACAGCATCTCTTTCCGGGGACTCACACTGGGATAATGGTACATTTAAAGAAATGACTTTCTCATTTGACTGATTTTTCTGGCCTTTATATGCAGTCTCATAAACAAGGACAAAGACTTACTCAGTGTTAGTCATACAATGGTAGAAGTCAGTTCAGTCCCTCTAGAGTCCATGTCATAGCAACATTTATAAAAGCCATTCAAGGACCGAAAATGAAAAGTTGTGTCTTTATTGTTCAACCTGTTCACTCTCACTCGACAACTAATCAAGAACCACACCTATATTCATCAGATTTCTTATACTGTTGTTCCATTGTTCTCCATGCAGTAAACAAACACGCGTGAAAAGGGCACACAGACAGCACTGTCCACCAAAAAAAGCTCTTACTTACTTCTTTGTGATCAAGATTTATCTTCTAAAATGTGACTTTAATGACGAGAGCCCTCGGGCGCACATCTAAATCAATTACGTTCATTTGAGATCGTAATGGATCAAAGGCTAGATCACTCTCAGGGGACCGATGGAGAAGTATAGACATGTTCCCATGATCAAGGATAGCTAGATATCCACCATTCACTCACACAATTCTTCAAAGAGATAAAACATGGAAAAATGGCAGGTAGGCACAGTTGTTTTTGTTAACAAATCCGATTAGTATCTGGAAAGCTTGTTTCTAACAAAACGAGGCAAGTCTAGTTCAGCCGATACAGCCTGTGGAGAAAGGGTTTGTCAGGGACTGAAACCTCTGACTGATCTATCTACAAATGCTACTTTCACTCCCTTTTAACGCGAGTTGCAAAAAATACATACACCCCATTGAAAGTCAATGAGATGTAAGGCACATTTCAGGAGCTGTGTTCATTGAAGTACTCTGGCTAAACACATACAGAAAGTAAATCCATCCGCTGTACCTCTGTGCCTCACTATATGTATATGAATTGAAATACTTCCTACAGTCGGACTACAAACGTTAAAAGATATATCAGATTACTGCAGTCAGTTCTGATGAAAGTCTTTCCAACCCCACACACAACGCAGAAGACGTCCGAGGAGACAACCAAACCCCTCAACGGGGCTCTCAGCACCAAAGACAAAAGCTGAATTTGAAGGAGTCTCTTCAATCCGACTTCTTCTTTCTCTTTGACCTTTTTTGCCTATTTCAAAGTGCCTCAATATATTTTTTTGCGCTGATGGAAGTCAAAATTATTAATGAAAACCAAGACAACACTACCTCCAACATCTTTGATGTATTAAAAGACATATACCCCAAGGTCACTCTAAACTTTTCAGCCCCAACAGCTCGAGACTCACACCAAGAAACTGTAAAAAAACATAAAAAACAACATACAACGCAGCCCTTACCAAAGGGGAATAAATAAATACCTCTCTATAAATATCACCACTAACAACCTACCTACCGACTTAAACAAATATCACAAACTGAATTAATGATCCCTTTTACTAATTTCTATAGGGAATCACAACAACTTCCGACAGAATACACCAGAATAATTAGTTGCATGTTCTCACCTCAAGGGACACCCAGTGCTCTGCATAGCAGTACAACAACAGGGAGGCCCATCATTGAAAAATCCTTCAAAATGACAAGTAACTCAATACAAGTCATTTGGGAAAACCAGAAATTGTGCACATAAAACTGTTTGGTATTTCAGGTAACACTCTAACTATAACCCATCATGCATTTTGGAAGTAAACCTCTCATGTCATCTTCATATATCTTTCAGAACTAAAACAGTTAGTTTGTTAGTGATATTTATTTTACAGCAAGGTACAGAAAAGAGGCAAATTTGAACCGCTATAATGTCGCTTATATCCTTTTCAGGAAATATTGTAGACAGATGATGACATAAAATGTAGAAAAAAAGTCTTAGAAACATCCCCCCTTGTGAAGCCTGTGAGGCATCACAGCTAAGAAGTGACCATCTTGAACCAATAATAGGAAACAGATGGGGAAATATCATCATCTATGAGCTCCATTTACCCATGTTTATCAATGGAAGACAATGTGGTGAAACTTAATGAAACACAGAAATCTAATTCGTCAAACCTATTAAATACGTATGCATTGTTTTGGACAGTGATGCAATTCAGAACACAGATTCAAAACCTGGCCTCCAATAATATCTTTGTCCATTTCTTCTTCATTACTTATCTGCTGGTGGTCATGGTACCCAAGGCACTCACCTCTGTGACCCTGATGGCTCGTAAGACAATGCAAAATGAAACTAGACTATTAACAGATGCTATCGCACACTGCATGATAACACTGCAGAGGGCAGATATGGAAAAGCATTAGCCTCATGCACTCCTTCTATATTTCAAACAGATTTCTTTAACTGATCCATTTCTCCACGTAATCAATGTTGCATGGAACTCAGCGTGACAGGCACAGGAGATGAAACACTCTTATGGTGCGCTCTCTTTTCCTAAATTCAAAATTCAAATGTGCATCTCTTTCTGTTCAGACAATTCAATTAGAGGTCTACTGAAGCCCTATGAATTCTCCCCTCATGCATGCATGTGAAGCCAACTCAACGTCCAACATCAAATGAGGAGTTGGAGAAGAAAAAGTACCGAGCTGAAGAGGGGAAGAAAGCAGAGGGGAATTGGAGAAGAACAATATGTTGATTGAATATTTATCACACATTGAGGCTTTCTACAGGCACTGTAGAATACACAATAGGATTTTGCCCACTTATACTCACAAATAGCATGCGCACACTTAATTAGGGCCAGCTATGTGTTGTATTGTTCCAGTGAAGTGCTCTATGGTTCCATGGACGTCCCCTCAAGAGTATAATATAATGTCACAGTGACATGGCTTCTTCCGTGTGTTTCTACACAAATAAATTATGACTCATGTTCACATGCCACATAGATACTTCTCCGAAAGTGCAGAACACCGCTCGGAGAAACTGCCGTCTTATGAAGATGATCAAATTTAAATGGTTTCACTGATGACCTCCTGTTATTCAATGCAAAGACGATGACTGGTATTAACAGCCAATAGGTCTGCTGCAGAATATCACACGCAATGGCTGAACACTAAACCGCCCCGTACATCACTCACAGTGATGTTCAACTTCGACTTTTAGACTTTATTGCTCCCTAAAGGGACTTCTCTTTTGTATTTTACCTCTTTCACAGGAAGGTCAGGTTTGGCTACAAGGCAATAGAGTCCTGCAGCCAGTAACGATTTAGTGTCTTGCTCATGAACACTGCAGTAAGGCAGCCAACATGAAAAGGCAGAAAGTTAGGTTCACCACTCCATGATGCTGTACCATACTTCAATTTTATTTTGTACTTTATTTTCCTCCTTGGTGATCTACCAGTGTACCACCAATTAGCCTTGAGCTCAACAGACACCATCTGACTTTGCAATGTAAATAAGCAAATCGAGCTACATGTATTGCCACAGTTTTGCTGATGAGCTCATCTTACAGCAATAACATTAAGATTCTCGCAAAAAAAATCCCAATTATTTTTGAAACTAACATATCTTGCATCTTGCCACTTTTCCTATCCAGTCCATTTGGTTTTCAGTATAAATGGTCAGATTCTGACTTTGACGCAGTTTGACTTTGACGACGCAATGGTATTCGCTATACATTTGGAAAGCCAGGGGTCGCACTGAGCATGCACTCTTTACTGAAGAGCACAAAGCACACGTGCCCTTGCTTTCCATTGATTTTACACGCTCAATGCATCAAACGGTCAGAGCGTTGCTGTACCACTTATTTTTTATCCTCCATGCATTTGTCATAGTTTGCAGTGGATTGACACACACAATACACAAACAGTACACAACACTACAGGAACCTGGATTTTAAACCTTATGTGCACACTATCCAGTTGACAGTTTAGGACATTATTCTCAGATAATATGAACGTAGCTATAGTCATGTTCTGTCCTCGTCACTGTCAAAGTAAGTAAAGCTTGCTGGAGCCACAAATAGCCCATAAGGCAGGAGCCTAATTCATTTTCTGTTGCGTGAGGCAACTTGATGTACAAGTATGAAAGGCTTGTTATCCCTTGTGGCGCCCGACAGATAGAACCATTCTCCCAACTCCGTCAAGACTGATAAAAGTCACCCCATATTTGGGTTTTAAAACAGAGTGGATATTTTATAGATGCTTTTTTAGAATTTCCTTGCTTTTCAACTAGTTTTAAAAGGCTTCACGGCCACCTTAGTTCTAAACATTTCATGACCTCAGTCCTCCTGATTGTGAGGCTACCTGCTGTGATAGTGATTTATGGTGCTTGACAACAGGGAGGGTGAAGGAGTCGATTTTAATTCCCTAAAGCCTGAGATTCCCTGTCATATAAATAGTGTATAATATACCGGGGCATCATCTACATGTCTAAAATGTAAATGTAATCTGTACTCCATAACAGGGATCATACACTATGACGGTGAATTCCAAGCTCCTGTAAATTGTTCTCGGACAGGATATTATTTTTAGACTCATTAGTGGAACCAAACTATGTCTTGATGAAGGTACCAAGAATCCATGCTCTTACCACGGTGGCATGGTAGTCAAATAAAAATACAGCGAATGGCGCATACTTTTCCAAGTTCCTAAAGTGGTATTCATTTTTTTTTCTATTGATCTGCTCGTCTTCGATATATCAACACATATTACTGCAGCTCCAGGAAACTGTGGACCAAACTTGTGCGTTTTTAAAACTATTAAAATCAACCCCACATTCGCCACCTGGAAAGGACTTAGGCTGTAGCAACCCCTAGTTCCTCCACCAGCTGCTCTACCATGCAGAAACAAAGATCCTCTTGGCAGTGCTGTAAGCACACAGTCTCGGTGACCGGGGAAGGGAGGATCATGCCCGTGCTCCGATGGCTGCTACAAGGGTTGCATCTTGAGAAATATCCTCAGTGGCCTGTTAAAAAGCTGTGTGCTTTCTCATGTCATGCAGCAGTTCCAACAGCGGATCATATGGCAGCAGGAGCCTTGTATACGGTACCGCTTTGAACCTCATACATCCAAGATAAGCCCGTACAGGTACAAAAACACTTTCACTTCCTCGCTACCTTGTGTACCGAATATCCTCTTCTCTTACTGTTCCCTGCTTGTGGGCCTTAATTTCTGATAGCGAACATATGCATGATAGAACTAATAATAGAAGCACAAAGACTGCATGGGGAGGGGAGGGGGGTGGCTCAGCTCCCCTGGCAAGCGTGATTTAGCAGGCTTGCATTTCAAATGGTCTGTTTAACTAATGCGCAGTAATTAGTTCTCCAGAAATGAGCAGGCAGATTACACCAGTGTATAGTGGCATCAAGGTGCATTTTGTAAGAAAAGACATCTGCACCAAACAGATGGAAATGTTCTGTGTACATTATTGTCCCTCTAAAAAAAGGGACACATTGTATTCAGAAGTGACTAACCAGTGCCCAGCAGGACTTGTAAATTGTAGATAAATTCATTCAGAACACACAATCCGGAGGCAGCTGTGTCTGTAAAGTCTGGCACGTCACAAACAAAGCAAATATGTGAAGAAATCAAAAAACGTTTTGCTCTTGATTGTTGCACAGCGTGATCATTTTGGTACCAATTATTAAAATGTGGACAGTTGAGTTGATTAGCCATCGAGACATATTGATGAGATTTTGGATTCCACTTTAAATAACCAGTTGTCTTTATCCGTTTTATGACAATTTTGAAATGAGTACCCGCCCTCAGTAAGAATGTGGCCAGGTAACGGTAATGATAGCCTTATGATTCACTCCATAAATAGATGTAGGTCGGCTGTCTGAAACAAAAAGTTCAGACTCTAAGGAGCCACACGTTACAGGTAGACACACCTACTTACAAGAGGTTAAACAGTATAAACAGCACCACCTAAAACATTCTGTAGTGTCTGCAAAGGACTATGAGGTTAAGCAAACTATGGTTCACGTTGTGCATGTGAACAGATTTGACTTTTTAACTAGCTAATGAAGAAATATGAGCAAACTGGACAAAAGTATTTCACTCGAACTCATTTTATCTGAAAATCACATTCACAGATCTTCTGTTGATGCTGACACTCAAACATGCACTTAGGGTTTTATGACAGTAACATGCACGCACATGCACACATGTCTTGTTTTCTGTGGCGTCCTTAATTGGCGGATGTATAACCGGTTTGAGTTGTGACGCACTGTGTGCTTCCAGTTTCCCAACAGAAATGTTACTAATTGGACAAATTACTCTAAAGTCATAAGCTTGTTTTTACGGTCACATCTGGTAGTGGATGTAGTCATTAGTACCAGCTGAGCGGTTTCATGACAATAAGTCAAAAGAGCCTACTATAAAAAATACATTTTCCAAAACTTGTGTATTGCATAATAGCACTTGATTGTTTTTGTATGTCACTGATGGTTAAAAAGTGTCATAATCTAGACTATTACTGTCCTAAGTGATCCTGCACATATTGGAATATCAATAGAGTTGATATGTTTCGGTATGCTGAGCCCATAGATGTCCATGAAAATAATAAAGATAAATACACAAAAGAACGCTGCCCTGGCTTCAAGCCCTTTGGATTAGCTTTCAGTTAACCTAGCAAAAACCCTCAGGTATTGTGGGGAGGAAAAGTAATAACAGGACAGAAGATTAGCACGCAGTTACAGACTATCTCTTACTGTTTATGAAACATGCACTGGGAAGTTTTACTTGAGACAGACAAACACGGTTTGGATCGCGTACGCCCTTATTCGGATTCTTTGTCAGCTCTGGCCTCTTTATTCAGCGGACACTTCTATAATTCAGTCCTGTGACGTACTGGGATCAGTTTAAGTTGCTTAATGATCCACAGCCAGTACCTCCACCCATTTGACACCCTCGGCAGACTGATGCACACGCCTGAAGGAAATTCGGTCTAATGGAAAAAAAAAAAAACAAGACTTGTTGGAACTGCCTGTATCAGACGAAGCACACTTTGGCAGTCCACAGACAGAGACGAAGCTTCTGGGTCGAAAATGTTTATCTCGGAGGACTTAAACATAGCTCATCTCTGCGGCCCCCAACAGGATAAGCTGGTTGGATGATGGAAAGATTGATAGATGCCAAGTCTGTGTAAGTCTGTATGCAAGATAGTGCATGATCCATATTCAGTGCGTAATCCATATGCAGTTCATTGCAGGTACACTTTATTTACTTTTATATAAGAGGGTGTTTGCACGGAGCGAGAGATAAAAAAAACCCGAAATAAAAAACCTGAAACCCTCACTGTAAAGCTTGATCTCTGATGTTAAAAAGACAGCTTTGATTTGACTTGCGAGTTTCAGTACAAACTTAGGGAATCTGAGTTGGGAGGGGGGGGGGGGTGCTTTGTATTGCAGTCCCAGTTTGGGTTTTAGGCTGAAAAAACAAGTATATTTTTACATAAAAAGGTCTCGTCGAGAGAAGCTTTAAATAATGTATTAGAGTACAGGTTAAGCAACAACTTTAACGTCGATTTAATAAAAGGTAACTTGTTTTTATGCCCCGTTTTCTTTTTTAAGATAGAGTTAATTGAGTGTCTGACGACTTAACAACTACAGAGGCCTGAGCTGACCTGCACCGTCCTCCTGAATGAGACCTTTCAAGGCCAATAAAGTCGGAATGCCAGAGCTGGCCGTTCGAGGAACTGGACAGCACTGTAAACCTGATGGAAAAACAAAAAACTTCAAAGTGCAATCATAGAAACGTCTCAACCCCCATAATTCCCTGTTTGCATTTGGGATGGATTACTGCCAGGCACCTTAAAATGCTTAGAATCATAACAGAAACTGAAGGATTAAAAAGGCATTTACAGACAACATAGCACATACTGTACGACCTATCTGGCGTAAGAAATGTGCGCACACACACACGTGACGTTGATGCAACAGAAGGGAGTGTTGCATTGCAAACAAAGGCTGTTTATTGCCCTAAATAAATCTGCTCACTGAGCAATTCTTCAGGACGCTTACAGCAGCCCATCATATTCTATGTGCTGCGTTTCTCAATATTTAGAACACATTCCACAAGATAGATGGATAGCGCTCAGCACCTGTCTTGCACGTCTGTTTTCAGGAAGACAACAACACATTGTTGCATTGTGCGTTATTTCTCTAAAATTTCCCTTAGAAAAGAGTGTTAACACAACCTATTACTGAACAATGTTTCAAAGTGCTGTTCCTACATTTGCACTGAGGCTCCTAACATGTTTAAGTAAGGAGCAGCACTGCTCCTAGTGGAGAAGTCGAGTCTGGAGCCCTTCAAGGACTATTCGACTTGCCAGACTCCAATAAGAGACACACTGGCCTGAAGCTCCCACCTCCTATATAATGTCAGAGAGGCTTTATTGCAAGAAGGAATTTTAGAAAAAGAGGCTTTTTTCCTACAGGTATGTCAGATAACACACTCTTGGACAACAGCTATACACTAACAAGCAAAGGCTAGCTTTAGGAATACTCAATACCTGTCTGAAAATGACACAGGGAGCATTCTGCAGGGAGTGCAAGGTGCTAATTTACTCCAATTCACACTAGCCGCACCTTACTGCATAGCATGAAGCAGATAATGCCAACGACCTGGCATAGCAGCACAGGACAGGCATCCCCCCCCCCCCCCTCTTCATCCTTGGGGAGGTCGCCAACCAACAGTTGCATGCGTCCACTAATACTTAAAGTCAGGATTGCTTTTGCTTGGGGCCTGTAACAGAGAATGAGAGGGAGACTGAGACGGCGAATGCGAATGCGAGATAGCGAGACTTGTTGCGTCCGGCTAGGGGTTGTTTCATTTCAGCCTGACATGGGATAGCAGATTAGAGCCCCCTGCATTCTATTGCCTTAGCGTGCGTGTGTGCCAGTGTGTCTTTGTGCTCGTGCGCGTCCCCAGCCTTGTTTATGAACGCGTACGAGCTCTGACCGTCTATCAAGTTCCCGGAGCGCCCTGCAGTGTTCCCAGGCACCAATTATGGTGGGACTTGTCCCTTTTCTTTTCTGTATTGGAAGTGATGTGGCTTGCCCTACAGGGTCGACACCACCACTACACCCACATATCTGCAGAGATTCTGCCATCGCCCGCGGCCCTCACCGCAATCCTGGAGAAATGATAATTATGACATCCGCCCACTCAAGAGGCAAGAGATAGTTCAACTCCCTTGCCCCTTGTTCCAGCCATTTTTTTTTTTTTGACTGATTCAATATTCTGTGGGCTCACGCTGCCTACTTTCTCCGTGTCATAGAGAGGCATAGGCTCTCCAATATCTATCCCTCTCTCTCTCTCGCTCTCTCTCTCTCTCTCTCTCTCGCTGTGTGTGTCTGAAAGTAGTGTTCTTTAATAAAGTTTCACAATGCCCCATTTCCGGTTCTGCGCGGCAGCCAATGCTCTTATAACTGCAGACTGCTCTCTCTGGTCAGACTAATTTTCTTTGGCTGTTTTCGCATATTACAACACAAATACGTAATAAGCAGACCTAGTGTAGACAAAGAATTGTCAACAAAGCTACAAACCCTTTTTATGAAACACCCATTTTTGCATAATTTGTTAAATTGGCCCACATGCATCTCCACAAACCATCCATCAATAATTAATCCTGTGCAATTCAGACACATTAGGTTTAAGCAGCCCATACATTTATGGTATGGAGCGCTTATAACTAAGCTATTAGATTATTAACCACGGATTCATCCAAGCAAAAAATTGGGACCCAAACTCAATAATGCATTTCAGAACTTAAAGCTAATTAGATACTTCTTCCCTTCATTAACTTAAATAGGAGGGTAAACCTCACCTCACGTGAAGAAGAAAAAAAATGCAGTCCTGCAGGACAAAGTGCAAACTGAATAATTAGGCTTAAATGTAGTCAAGATTGGTTTAATCCATCGTGATGTACGGCATGTCCAGGGATCAATGCTTAGTGTTAGAAGTACCATCAATGATTTTAAATGACATTAACAGACACAATATGCCACTGAAAAAAAACCAAAAAAAAAAACATACTCCCTTCTCTGATTGGCTAGTGGAAGTCGTGATGCGGTACCCATTAAACACCTGTGACCAGAAATGATAAATATTCATACGCCACAAATGTCAAGAAGAGATGAACCACGGAATAACTAGGATGTGTATTCGAACACAAACAATAGATGCATTTTCAGTTTTTTTTTTTTTTTTTTTTGTAGTTAGGTGATTAAAAGCAGTGTATATGCACAGCACCAGTCTTGATTACCATAAGTCTGCACAGCGCCGTAGGATACAGTAACTGCGTGTGGCAAATAGCCAGGTGTGCTCGAGGTAATGGAGCCCCCTCAGGGAAACTCACTGGTCTCCCTCTGTCAAGTCCAGCCACTTTTTACAGGACTTGCTCTCCTAGTGATACATAACGTGCATCAAACATGCTTTGAGTTGGCAGTCCACATATTTTACAGGATTGAGTTTTTAAAATGGTAAAGAAAAAAAAAATAAAGAAAAAACACTGGAGGGGTCCACTGCTGCTTAACATACTGTAACTAGTTGGAACCTGCCCATAAATGGACACCTGGATTCCTTGCTACCTAGGATATTCCCTAATACAGCGGAATGACACCTTCCGTAGAGCCCACCGGGTAAAATAAATACAAATAAATAATGATCATTTCAAAAAAATGGAAAGAAAGTAATTGATCACATTCAGTTCAACCTTTTTAGATGTACACAGATATATCAGAAGGGACTGTGCTTCGCGCTTACCGTCTAAAACTGATGAAAACAGGGGAAGGCTATTCCAAATGTCACCGTGCTCAGTCCATCAGTGTACGGGGAAGCGACGCATTGGAGAGGAGCTACCCTCCACAACACTTTCTCTCCGCTCCTGAAAACCAGCCTGACACACGGAGAAACTTCACAGGGTCCGTCAGTCCCCCACTTGTCCTCTCTGCTCCACAGTCTTTTTCTTGAGTCTGACAACGCTGTCACACACGGGATACTAATTATTCCCTTGCGCGGTGAGGTTTCACTCCGGTCCCGGGATGATTGAGTGTCGCCCTCCTCCCACAGCCTCCTCAGAATTAATTAGGATTTAAGTTGCAGGTTAGAGCCACGAGAACTGCACAGTGTTGTAATTAAAAAGAGGATATTCTTTCTTCTTTTACAGTCCACTCTGAATGAGGAATGCGCGCACCGTGTCCAGCTCTGGCGCCGCGCAGCGCGCTCTGTGTAGTTAACCAATCTGCGATATATTGGAGTTGCTCGGTAATTTGCATGCTGTAGAGGAGGACTACATACACGGGAAGCTGCGTCAAAGCAGGCACAATAGATAGAGGGAGTTCTGGCAGTGCCTTTCACAATAAAAGCCTGGAGCTAAACAGCCATGAGCTCCACAGGATTTATTGATTTTTCTGGTGTCTTTCACATAATTTCCCTCATACGTAGAAGAAATTATGGAAGCTTAAAACTCATATTTCACACATTTAACTCAACATTTAATAATACAAAAGAAAAAAACGAGCATGCTGTAACTGTTGGATTTCTTTCCAACTACACGTTTTAATTAGAAGGGATAATCGCACAACTTCCGGGATTTCCTGGTCATCTTTGATACAGCTGGGACAGCTCTGTAGCAGTTACACAGAGCTCCTCCTCTTGGAGGTTCTTACAATACCAAGGGAAAAGAAAAAAACTTGCATTGATGGGCCTTAAATAGCCTGGCTGCAGCACCATGCCTAAAAGATGAAACGAATGCTATATAATATATATGCATGTATATGCATGAAACACAGAGTGATGATCTAATAGGCCGATAAACTCTCTCCTAATCCAATAGGCCGATAAACTCTCTCCTGAGCCATTCACAGCACATGTGAAACAGCCAGTCCTCATTGGGAAGAAAGTAAGGCACTTTATTTGTAAAAAAAATGAAGTTTTAAGTCTTTGAGAGGGATAAGCCCGGTGGCACATTGCATACCTTCCATCGTTCAGCGAACTGGGATTCAAGCTGCCGTGTGTCCTCCAATAAGAAACTGAAGTTTACACCGTTCCAGCCGAGTTGTAGCTCAGTCTGACCTCCGACCTCTCTTCGGCGCAGGAACTTAGAAAGTTTTTGCAATATTATAGCCATAAAAGCCAATTGGATTGATCAAAAATATGAGATAGCAACCGATTGCATCTGCATCTAAACCTCAGCTACGAGTCTCTGGAGCTTATCACTTTCAGATTGGGCCAGGAAAGTCTCCCCTCACGGTGCGGTTTTATGCGTCTCCAAGCTAAGTGGGTTTGTCACATGATTAGTGTAAATGTACTCCCCTATCTGGAACATCAGCGAGGTGCAAGTCCTCAGCAGTGACCCAACCCGGATAGATCTTCTCAAAAAAGAAGCAAAAAGTGAAAAATGACAACCTTGAAAATACTTGATAGTTTGTAAATGGAGCCCGTCGGAGTTGTTGCAGAATGAAAACGTTACCCAATATATCACTTACTAATCTGCACAACCTGACATCTAAAAAGTATGTTTTGCATGAAGACTCAGGCATTTAGACAAACATCGATATTTTGACGGCGAGTGCTACTTTAATGGCAGTGATAAAAGCAAGCGCTGAATATTTGAAATGTTTTTTGCAATGTCACTCTTTTCAAATAACTCCCCCGTCTAGCGTCTCGCTGGCTTTCAGAGAAAATATACTGTATTCCTTTCAGTGGCGCTTAACTACTTTCCACAGTGGGTTTCCTGTTATATATAGCAAAAGCAAAAGGCATTTAGCACCTTTGTCAGTAAGTTCTTTATGTGCTGTTCCTAAGCAGACCAGGGTGCTTTGTCACACAGAGTAATAACAAATAAAACATAGAGATAAGACGCATATCTGTTTTGTATTTGGCTTCGTGGACTGGGACTAGGATCAAAGTGGGTGTTAATGGAGCCTTCATCTCAGATATTTATGTCTTTTTTTTTTTTATTGATCTGTTGTTTGATCACAGAACGAGATCCTTTTTGTTCCTAATGAAATTACATATTAGCCCTACCGATGTGCAAATGGGACAACAATAGACACAAAGCTTTATGCAAAACCTTGTCGGGTAAAATAAATGGCCCCAGAGGCAAAATTAAACATGGAGAAGACGCGTTCAGTTTTTATGCTCCATATATCTGGAACAAACTTCCAGAAAACTGCAGCCGTCTTTTAAAGCAAGACTTTTCTCCCTTGTATTAAATCAAATAATTATTAATTCCTTACGCTGCATTATGCCTTTTATTTGTTTCTATTTTATACCCGTCTTATTCTATTTGAGCTCGTTTTTTTTTTTTGTTTTTTTTCTCAATTCTCTTGCCTCTTTAATGTGCTTCTTTAGCACTTGAAAATCCCTTTAAATTGCCTTGTTGTTGAAATGTGCTATATAAATAAACGTGTCTATACTTGCCGTGTTAGAGTTCAGTGGAAGTTTTGCGAAGAGAACGCTGATATTTACGGCGAAAGACATGAAGAACTTTATTCAAAACTAATTATCCAAAAACAATGTTTCCAAATCAAATCAAATGTCATGTCGCACTCTGCTATTGAGCTACAGTGAGGATTGTGCAACGCAGACAGTGACCGGACAAAATAGGAGGAAAGAAAAAACGCACATTGCAATCATAACAATACATACTGATGTTGATGCAACCGGATGCTATTTATTGCAGTTGTATTTAGTGTATGCAGTTTGTACTTCTTGCTCAGACAGTGCTGGATTTCTAGTGTGACAACTGCGTTGTAATTATTCAGTTTTCCTTTGCCACATTACATAATCTTGCAGCGTTTGCATTGCAGCAACTCAAGCGGCAACATAGTGGAAGCAATTAGTTGTACAGTAGTTCGAGTTAAGGCTGTCAACACTGATGGTGAAGCTGAGTTAATTCCATTTGTGAGAGCTGTTTTTTGTGTTCGTTTTTAGATTTCCAAGGCTTTAAGATACAGAACAAAGTGCCCGAGGTCTGCAATGCATGCATTTTGTACCCTGAGGACAATCATTAAAACTAAACACAAACGGAAACGTAGGGTGACACTCACAAAAGGAGCCGTCTGTTGGCAACTGTTTAAACACATCCGTCCTATTTTCATTATAATCATCACGCACTTAATAGCATCCACAATTTGATCCTACGTCTTTCCCCCCCGTGCTCCGTCAGTAACGAGTGTGATGTTACCTCTCTGATCTCTCCATTTATTGAACAGGGACACAGCAGCTATTGTATCAACCTAATCACATGCCTCCCACTCGTCTGATAAAGCAGCAGATATAAGTATTTGAGCTGAAAGAGAGCCTGGAGATACACAAGGGCAGGGCGCCATTAGCCAAATTGCAGTAGCACAACTTCATCCGGTTATTCTCATGTTGGTAGTGGATCGAGAATATGTGGTTGAACGCTAAATATTTGTAATTTGGAAAGATGTCAATCCGCAACCAGGCGATTCACATTCTGTTCTACAGTGAGCATTTGGTTTCGTTAGTTCTTAGTTACTACTGCTCTTAGGCATTTTCTGCTTGTATTTTCGGGAAAGTTGAGTGTCTTCTGAAGAACGTTTCTTCACTGAACAGAGGTTTTTTTGCATAATATTTTTGCATAATGGCTCTGTAACAATATGCGCAATTATCATCAATGTATTCCACAGCTGTTTGTGTATCTTTTTTTTTTTCTTTCCCCTCAGTCAAGGTCGTGTTCTCTGCTGCATTTTAGGAAACAACAACCGTAGATGTGTTCTTGGCTTTGTTTGGACCGCAAGGCCGACATATTTTTCAACCCATTTAGGGCCATATCCACTCTGCTCCTACTTTTAGGACTCCTATTGTCACTGTCACTCATCTTCACGGAGGTAGCGTGGTACCAAAGAAGCCAAAAGGAGTAAAACACTGCTGCGTGATAACATTCGAAAGACAGGGCAACTTTTGCTTATGCTGCAATGAGAATCTTTTCCCAAATAATGGAAGGGTCTCTTGCTTTTGTGTGTGTGTGTGTTGTGGCCCAAGGAGGTAGCCCACCCACAGACCTAGGCTGCACAATTCGTGTGCTGCAGTCTGGAGATGTCGCACATGCTCTGCATCAGGGATTCTTATGAAAAAAAATATCTTGACAGGATCCAGACTGTGTAAATTTAGTCTCGCTCCTCGCTGCTTCTCCTGTCAAAAAAGGAGACCCACCAGAAACAGGCCTTCAAACCCAAACTTTAGAATCCCATCAAGTCTTTTACGCTTTGGCCATGCAAGTGAAGTCCGCAGGCTGCCACTATGTGGATTAAGGTCAACAAACACCTTTACTCGTCAGCGCTCAAAACCAAGACCAGACGTGTCGTACACTAGGCTGTATCCCACTTTATTTATATTCCCCCACAGTAAGATAAACCTAAATTGAATTTAGGACAATCTCCATCCTTTCATAACAGTGATGATTACCAAATACAGTATATTCCACGAGACAGGTGTAGCTGTTAGACTGAGTCAGTGGTGTGCCGAGTGCTGAAGAAGTCCCATTTTTAAAGATTATTTAAAAAGGTACGTATGTCTGTGTTCTAATGGCACACTTCCATGTCTCAATTTTCCCTAGAGGGGCAATTTAGTGCCCCAGAGTGCCCCTCTTGTTGGACCAGTTAGTCCACAAGTGCTCCTCTGACTGGCCCAAGTGCCCTTGTGGTTAACATGATTGTTCCTTTAGCTTGACTAATTGCCCTGTAACTTCCCAAGGGCCCTTGTGGTCAGGCCAAGTGCCCTTTTGATTAGCACAAATGCTGTTCTGGTGCGATTTTTGGGGGGAAAAAAAATGAACCCTGCCTCAACTCCACACAACAAAGATTGATGTTAAAGTAAGAGTGTGGCCTGGACGGGCAGCTAAGGCCAAAAAAAAAAGAAGTAATTGAGAAACTGCTTTCTGGCATTTAAAAGTATCAGATTGTTGTGTATTGTTCATAGACAGAGAACCTAGCTGGGGCAGATAGGTAGCCCCTTTCCCACCCCAGTGGGGCTTCATGGTTGAGTCACTTATATGAGGTCAAGTCTTGATACTTTTGATATTGCTACTCGTCACTTATCGCTCAGCTATTGTTAGCATGACACAACAAGTTGTGGTTGGACTTGTTGGACAAGGAATGTAATACAGTAACACAGGGTCACATAGGATAAACACCTTACGTGACATTTACATCTAGTACGGTGACACAACAGTCGTCAGTCTTAAAACATGAAAGCAAACACATGTGTATCTTGTTTGACATTTACAGATGCTAACTCTTAAAGCATTTGACAGTTGACTTTGCTCTTTGTTGGCACAACAACTTCATGTTGACGTTAAATTGCAAACCCTGCCTTTTTGACAAACATGTATGAGACGCTGGGAGAATGCTTATTTCCCTCGTTGACTCAGGTCCAGGCGTGTAAAATATTTGTCACGCTCTGGCAGTCGAACCTGTCTTTGTGGTGTTCTACATTTAGGAGTAGGCCCATGATGTTTTGATCAAAAGCCAAATGCAACAGATAAGTGCCCTTGAAAGCAATGTAGCATATTCATTGAGTTCAATGATTCATAGGCAAAATCCTTCATGTAAAGCTCAATTCAAAACACAGAGATGCGAAGAAACGGAGCGTCTATGTTTCTCCACGTCTATTGTCATGGCATGATGAGACATGGAGGGTTATGTAGCCTGTATTTTTGACTGAAAACCCAACTCATGCTTCAACATGCTTTTCTTTAACCTCCATTGACACGGAGGTTTGTTTTCACCTTGTAGTTAGCAATAATTTATGGTTTGTAATGAGATGCTGTACAAAAAAAAAAAAAGCAGCATTGCAGAATATTTGACCTTGCTTTGAGCAGAACAGGAATGAGCAACTTGTTTAGTTTTACCATCGTTGCTCAGGTTTGTTTTTGTTTTTTCACATTCCTCCTGTATTGCATAGTCATCTGCAAAATGTCACTGTTGGCTTGGAACCACAGCACCAGGACTTTTACAGTTGTAATTCAAGTTTTTCTTTAAAATCTTCCGCATTTCAGGAATGCTCAGCACCCACAGTTTCACACATTCATTGTGGCAGGGCTTAGTTTTTAAAGTACGGGTGGTGATTTTTTTTTTGTTTCTTTTCTTCCAATTCCACTTTTACACTGTTATTGTGACAAGAGGGCAAAGGTGAATGCATGGGCAGCCAGATGCAAAGGCACGGGAGGACAAGGAACATAGCAGGTGTCGGATTTGATCCCATTCCCCTCAGGGCGACACACTTCAAGTGTATGACAGAGTGTAAGAAAACAGGTGCCAATGGCTACCTGTTTGACTACAAAGATGTGACAGGAAAGGACAGAACACCACAAGTGCTGCGTTATTTCATCAAGGTAGTATGAGGTGCAGGATACTAGAACATTAAAACTGTGCTGCAAGCCTTACCCCCCCCCCCCAAATACATTTCAAGCCAACTCCCCTACCTGTTCCACACAACATACACACTTTGAGAAAATCTCCACACTCAAGACCAAAGGAGCAGAACTCCAAAGATTCTGCACACGCTGGTGATCAAGGCAAAAGTTTGCCATGTTGCAATCCAGCATCTTATAATGGGAACTAATTGAGCACAACTGTGTTGTGTTTCGCAAAGGCACATGGGAAATGCAGTCCAACATACTTGTAAGATCCAAAGTTTCAAACACTTAGGAAATCTTAAACATACAATATATCCCAAGACAATCAAGATTAGACAATTAATACACAAATATAGGAAAAAGAAGGTATTGCATGAGGAAAACTGCCAAGTGAAAAACAACCTTTAAACACTTACATTAAGTATATCAAAATATATTTCTTATGAACATGTTTTAATTTTCTTTAACACGGCTGCAGGTAATATAAAGTTTACTTTGTGAAGATTCTGGGTTTCTTTAGAATGATGTAAGTTCTTGTTCCAGGATCTGCTGCTGTGACTTCAAATTACAATTTCTTTGCAAGGAAAAATTAGTAGATCTTCCAAAATACAGCAGCAGGGACACATTATTTCCCCACATGCAGACTCAGCAAAGGAAATTACTCCCAATCTAATGTATTTCTGTGGGCTTTTCATCACTTTAACCTTCATGCAATAAGAACGTGATTAATGCTAACCTCTGATCAATGCCAGCATAACCTGACATCCGACTATTAGACCTGTTCAACCATTTTAAATTACATCAACTAAAGTAAACCCTGTACATAAAACACATTGCGCATGGAAGCCCTCTGTCCTTGAGTTGAAGTCAAGCCAACTTATTTTGCACATGCATTACTCATGCTGCCTGAACCCCATTGATCTATTATTGAGGCAAAATCTTATTAGCAATCCAATCCCATTTGTCATACGGTGCCCTTCCCCTCAGCATCATGCCTCTTTTACCTGTCCCGCGTGAGTCATAAGTGCTATATGAACGCTCCTGATAACGTTGCCCTTGTGATTTTCCACCCTGTGAACACCTGTCAGCTCTCCAGAGATGTTCATTTGACACCGCTCCAGTCGCGAACATGCGAGACCCCACATCCCGTGCCACACCCCCTCCGCAAACTCCCACAAAAGATGACTACCTGGGCAATATCCTGCTTATTGTTCACATGGGGCAGCTTTTAATTAAAACCTAACGTTGCTTTTGTGTTTTCCACAAAAGCAACCGGTGGTATTGTAATTAGGCTAGGAGCCACCTCTGCTTTTGAGCCTTCCTTTATTAATTGTTGATTTATGAGCCACTTCCAAGAAACACAACAAATGACGAGCCCATCCTGACACGTGAGTGCGTCTGACGTGTATTCTGGTGAAAGAGGACAGCTTGTTCCGCTGATGAAGTGGCTTTTTAAGAGAGATCGGAAGGGCCTCAGGGTTCGAGCCCTCTGCCACATGGTCCCTCGGTCTATTGCTCTCTGATTTCTGTTTTATTTCGCTCGCGGGGCCTGTCACTCTGCATGTCTGCCCCTACTCCCCCCTGTCCTCCATTCTAGCCTATATTTTTGTATTAGCCACATGCCGACTGTTGGGGTCATTGTGCAATTGGTGGCCAGTTTGGTTCAGTAGTCTCAGCGGTGGACAGACGTGCGCTGCAGTGTTGGTTTAATTGCTGAAACACACATGCATAAACACCTTCATACAGAATATTTTTCATGCAGGTGCATTCACAATTTGTGGGCCTAATATAATATTTACACGCAAGGACATCCATGGCTGCTTTCATTTTAAAAATCCAAAGCTCAGAGGGTGAACGAGGGGAGTGTGATATGTTGTCACAAATTACCAAGTTCAACTTTTTCTCTTGAGAAATCATAAAAAGATTAGAGGGAAGAAATGTCATTTTGCCACAAAGCCCATGTTCAATTTCAACAAACCATTGCAGTCTTGAAGGGAATGTTTGTTGTTAATTGTTAGTTTTGGTGGCCCTCTGCTGGCGATTTCACATAACAACATTTGACACTGAATATTGTTTCAGTTTATTCTTTTTTGTTGTTGATCTTGTCCCTGATTATAATTTCAATTACATTTAATTAATTAGGCATGTACAAAAGAAAACAGTATCTCATCTGTGTATGGTTATTCATTAAACAGGCTAGAATGAGGATTACAAATCAGTCTTGAATATATAAAATGTTTAGATCCTGGATGAGTGGTGGTCATATTATCTTTTCCAAACAGAGTAGTTGAGAGAAGGCAGAGAATGAAATCTTTTTTTTCCTATCTTTCACATATGAAAATGTACAGTAAAAACGTAATGCGTCAATACAATGGTGATATTAGTAGTCGTAGTGGTGTGTTTCCGCGGGCATGAATGCCATGTATCCATTTATGTATTGCACATTATGCACATCCTGCAGTGCTTGAAAAGGAGTCTGAAAAATGCTAGTACTGTAAAGCAGGAGCCTGCAGCACATGAAGCTATACAATTCTTATGCATCTTCATTGAGTTTGGTGAGGTTGATATAATACTAATGTCTTAATCTTAATGTGGTCATTTATAACTGCAGGTGGTTTTGTTGAAAGTAAACTGCTTTATGGATTAAAAGAAGTAGCTAATTGCTTTTTCTTTTCTTTTCTGTCCTGTTTAATGTTGCCTATCCCAGTGCTTTTTGGATGAGAGACAGTCCATGCATTCCGATACCCATATTACCATACCATGTGGCAATATGCCAAAAAATCCTGCACCCAGCATGGTTTTCTGGCTATTCTGACCCACAATCCTAAACCCCAACCCTAACCCTAACCCCAAGACTGCACCCCTGGTTCACCTACAACCCAACAGACAGAGGAAACAACCCCCTCTGCTCCCTGGAGACTAAGCCAGTCTTGATACTGGGGGATTCAAACATATTTAGAATCCCAGTCCATACCAACCCACTCCAACTGGACAGTTACCCAGGGGCCAAAGTTTATCATTTTCTGGAATTCCTCAAAAAAACAACAACCCATCAGTACAGCCAAGATTGTTATTATCTCAATTGGAATCAACAACAAGGACCAGGACCCCAGGCAGACGACCATAAAACAACTCCGGTCACTACTTAAGCACGCCGCTACGACCTTCTCTACATGGCTCGTTCACACATTAATCATATGACACGTAGATTACATTTATTACTGAGATTATGTCCGAGCGAACAGAGCCGCAACTTACTTTTGAAAATTACGTTTTTTTTTCACATCCAAGTTATTTTCCTGAAAAATTAAGTTTTTTTGACATCCAAGCTTTTTTCAGGAAAATATTTCAAAAATGATTTATCTTTAATAGTATTTATTTTTATTGTAATCTTTTTCTTTATTTTTTTCATTATTTTTTTCTTTTCATTACTGAAATGCATTGAGTTGTTAATGTAAAAAAATGTTTTCCTTATTTATCTTTAATAGTATTTATTATTATTGTAATCTTTTTCTTTATTTTTTCATTATTTTATCTTTATTTTTATTTTTTTATCTTTTCATGACTTAAATGCAAATGAAATGTCATCTGTCTATATTTTTTGGTATTTCCTACACAAAAAACAATGATAGTTTCTAAGCATGACAATCCACCTCACTAACTACCCCTTATTATTATTTTAAATCTTTTTTCATAATTTTTTCATAATTTTTTCATTAATTTTTTTTTTTTTTTATAATAATTTTTTCTTTTCATTACTGAAATGCATTGAGTTGTAAATGTTAAAAACAATTATTTCCTTATTTATCTTCAATAGTTTTTATTATTATTGTAATCTTTTTCTTTCTTTTTTCATTATTTTTTCATTATTTTTTCATTATTTTATCTTTTCATGACTTAAATGCAAATGACATGTCATTTGTCTATATTTTTTGGTATTTTCTACATAAAAAAACAATGACAGTTTCTAAGCATGACAATCCACCTCACTAACTACCCCTTATTATTTTTAAATAATTTTTCCATTATTTTTCCATTAATTTTTCATTAATTTTTCATTAATTTTTCATTATTTTAATTATTTTTTCATTGCTTTTCATTATTTTTTCATAATTTTTTCATTATTTTTTTAAATTATTTTTTCATTGCTTTTGATTATTTTTTCATTATTTTTTTCATTATTTTTTTCATTATTTTTTCATTGCTTTTTCATTCATTTTTCTTTTCATGACTTAAATGGAAATGACATGTAATTTGTCTATATTTTTTGGTATTTCCTACACAAAACAAAACAAAACACAAACACAAAACAATGGCAGGTTCTAAGCATGACAATGCACCTCACTAACCACCCCTTATTATTTTTTCATTATTTTGTTCATAGTTTTCATTTTTTTTTAACACTTTTTTTTACTTAAAGCTTTTTCCATGAAAATTATGTATTTTGACAGTTTTTACTGACATCCAAGCTTTTTTCAGGAAAATTAAGGTTTTTTTTCAGAATTTGTTTTGTGTTTTTTCACACTGAAGCTTTTTTCAAGAAGATTCATTTTTTTTTTTGACATTCAAGCTTTTCCCATGAAAATTAAGAATTTTTTTCACATCTAAGCTTTTTTCATGAAAATGTTTACCAAGATAATAAATCAATTGAAAAATAAGGTCATTTTCTCATAGATTTCTATACAATCCGACTTATCTTTGCAACTAGTAAAGTCGCCCCCTGCTGGCTATTTGCAGGTATAAGGCACATATACATTGGCTTCACTTTTCAGACCCAGAGGTTGCCCCTTGCTTCAAACACTGCATATTTGGTAAATGTGTCAGAAATGCACAGTGTGTTTGGAGTATTGGTTCACTGGACAAAAGCAGCAGCCCTGAATTTCATGCACATACACACACTGGCACACACACACACCATCTCTGGGCCTCAGCTGCAGGTTGCCCTCCACTGGCAATTACTTTCATCCACAGACTGTGACCAGGAACTGTTACCCTTGGGGTTGGTGCACACGCACGCACACACACGCGCACACACACACCCCACTAACCTGCTGAATGCTGATTCTGGGCTTCTGCCTGTGCAGCTCCAGTTCTGACTCTGGTGCTGATCCCTTCCTACACAGTGGCAATCCTCCTAAATGCACCCTGATGGCTGTGTGGTCACTGGTCCTTCATAAAGACATGTGCACACACATGCACTCACACATGCACTCACACACACACACACACACACTGGGACCAAGCTTTTAGTGCCCCAGATATACACGGATGAGGTGGTGATGCAAACATACACCCACAGATCAGTAAAGTCAGTCATATACAAAACGCACAACATGCATGAGCTTTAAAGGGGCCTTGAAGACAATTAGAGTGAAGGTACATAGTGAATAAGGACCTCAGGGAGTGGGGATTAGGGTAGCAGTGTGGCTCCAAGGATTAGTTCAGGGGTGCAGGGCGCTTTAAAAGCAGGAGATAAGCTCTCCAACAACTAAAGGTCACTCTCCAAACAGATTGAGTGCTTAGCAAGGATGAGAGGAGATCTTAGTGGCAGCCAGGTAGAGCTCAAGAAAGAGAAAAGGGGTGTGAGGATGCACACTTATCTACTGTATGTATGCATACAAGTTTGTATAAAAACATCCCACGGTCCTAAATAAAGTCCTGAGATTGCAGGAAAACCCCAACTCCCCTTGACTGACTTTACTGATCTTTACCCATATTGAAGTGGTCGTTCAGACTAAAAATAGCATCCAATAGAATGGCATTTTTTCTTTCTTTATTCACCCTGGAATCCTGTTCATGTTTGACCTGTTTGCAAAAGGCGAGGGTTATTATGTGTGGTGTTGTCCTTAAGGTAGTGGGCGAGGTATGAATGCAGCATGACGCAACACCACACCTATTAGAATGGCTAAACAAAAGGGAGA